>JAOVVI020008867.1:0-13943 GCA_028571085.2 Nepenthes alata
CTGTCCTCGGGGTTGCTGGAAGAATTGGACGAGGACTATTAGCGGGATCTTTGTCCGAGATGCCGTATTGAACGAGGACTACTTCAAAGACATCATATCCGAGAGGTGACATGACCTTTGAAGTAGTCCTCGTCCAATACAGCCTCTCGGACAAGATGCCACTGATAGTCCTCGTCCAAATCTGCCAGCAACCCCGAGGACAGACTTTTTTGGATTTTTTCAAAAGTCCGCGTCCATTTGTCTCCACAAGTCCGCGAACACAAATGTCACAAAAGAATGACCCCAACATTGCGAAGATATACAAAAGCTGAGGAACTGAAAAACGATTGTCAAATAACGATTTAGGGCAATATAATCATCGAATGGCCCACACGAGTAAGCGGGCCCCCTCGAATCACGAGTCAGAACAATACTATGAAGCAAGTGGCTAGTAAAGCCACCCGTGACTCTTCTTTTTATATACGCGGAGCCCATTAAATTTTTTTGAAAAAATATAAATAAATAATAAATAAATTCTATGCATAGAAAAAGTATTGTAGATAATATTCAAATTAATTTGGGGTAATATACTAGTAGGGAGATTTATAATTGTAGATAATATTCAATTTAATTTGGGGTAATATACTAGTAGGGAGATTTATAATTGTAGATAATATTCAACCATTGTTAGTAGATAATAGATGTATATAATTATTTTTTAAATTTAAATAATTTATTTTTAAATAAATAATTATACTTTAATAATTAATTTAAAAAATAATTAAAATTATAATAATTTACTTAAAAATATATAAAAAAAATCCCATCTATCTTTTTATTAAATGAAGCTCTGTAGAGGTCGAGAAAGTCAAAGGAGGCAGTCATGTGGGTAGTAGAGTTAATTATTAACTATTCGAATATCATTTAGGTTCTCTATGATTGCATCTAGGATTCAAAATTGGAATTAAAAATTTTGAAATAATTTTAATTTTATTATTTAGTGTCAGATAAAATTAAAATTTTAATATTATATTATAATTTATTTAAACTAAAAAATAGTACAAGATAATTTTTTATTAATTTTATGAATATAGTAAGAAATTATAATTTTAAGAGTGACAATTATTTATCAATTAAATATAATAAAATTAAAAAAAAATAAAATTTATTAAATAAAATATTTTTAATTATTTTAATTTAATAAAGATTGATCGATCATAATTTTATTTTTTAATTTATTTTTAAAAAATTTAAAAATATTGTTTAAACATTTAAAAGCAAATTTTAAAATTTGAGTTATATTTTTAAATTCTAATTCAAAATTATCAATCCAAAATAAATCTGATCAAAATTAGTCTCTGATGTATCACTGGATCCAAATTATTGAACGAATTAGAAAACTATCGAATTCAGATATCTGACTAGAAGCGGGTTCGATTTTATCTTTCGACACTTAAGTTAGTAATCTTTCCACTTAATTGAGAAAGATATGAAGATGAGAAGAAAATGCGTTGATGAAAAAGTATTCAGGGATTGAGTGTAATATGAAAGATCAGATTCCGTTGATGCGCTTAACGAGTGAGCAGTCTTTTGTGCAGGAATCACACTCGTAGAAGAGTGGCTTCTTGAGAATGAGAGAGAGCTGCACTCGTAGAAATATGACTTCTTGAAAGGATTACACCCATTGGAGAGTGGCTTTGTGAAAGAGAGGGTTGCACTAAGGATGTCTAAGTGCCCAAGTTTTGCCTATTTTTTCCCTCTCCCCTTTCCTATGAATGAAAGGACATATTTATAGAGTGAGTGCTGGTTAGCCATCATTGGACTTCACGACTTTACATTTGTGAGTGGCCAACACCACGTCTCTGCAGTTGTGGGCGACAAATGCTACGGCTCTAGACTTTTGAGGGAGCTGTTATTGCGCCTCCACCATAAACACTTAGTGCGTAAGCGATTAGGAGGGTGACAGATTGGTAGCAGCTGCTTGCAACTCTTGTCCCTGCAATCATGAGAGACCACACGCTAGCGGTGGTCACATGGGCTCATTCGCTGAGCTATCGTTGGCTGAGTTTTACCTGTAGGGATCATGCACTGATCAACCCTAATAGCCTGTATATTGTTAGACATTTTTTGATCGAGTTGCTTAGGCCCATCACTGCGTATTCTGGTCCTTGGGCTTAGAGGTGTTTCCACTGAGCCACCGCTTCCTAGGCCCTTCTTTTTTTTCTAGACTGGATTCTAGGCCGACCCATAGGTGGTCGTACCACCCATCATTCTTGATCCGAATACTCGAGTTTAGATGAACATTTATAATTGATAAGCCAAGCTAGATTATACAAGACCCAATTATTCAGGCCAAAAAACTTAATTGTATTTGTTTATAAGCTAAATTAGCTTGGTCAATAGACTTTTTTTTAAATATGTTTATTTAAAAATTTATATTTATATAAAATATTTAAAAATATATAATATTTTAAAAATTATAATATTTTAGATAAAATATTATATAAGTCTATATTTTAATAAAAAAATATTTATATA
Source organism: Nepenthes alata (assembly GCA_028571085.2). Lineage (NCBI taxonomy): Eukaryota > Viridiplantae > Streptophyta > Magnoliopsida > Caryophyllales > Nepenthaceae > Nepenthes > Nepenthes alata. Next base: position 2,518 of record JAOVVI020008867.1, read on the forward strand.
AAAATATTAATTACATAATAATATAAAAAATATATCTTTTTAAATAAATTAATATTTATTTAAAACAAAAAATTATTATAAAAATAATAATTTGAGATGAATTGGACCGAATCAAATACTTTTACCCGTAACCATACCCATTTAAAAAAAATAATTAGCCCTAATTTTATGATTATGTTGTCTGTAATATTTTTATATCCTAATTAAATTTTATAAGATTTTAAATCAATCAAATCAAACTAGTAATAATCCAATTTTGGTCAGTTCCAATCCAAAAGGACTCTTATTTTATATTTGATGTTTTATAGCATGGTAAACCAGAAAAAGCAGTACCGGGTCGCTGTTCTAATTGAATAAATTTAAAAGAATTCACGATGCCAGGATGTTAACAGCACTTCAAGTATAACTCCAGTTTCCTTTGATGTTTATTATCATGGTAAACGAAAAGAAAAGATTGAGAGAAGAGGAGATGCAGCTACTGAAACTGATCAACTTCTCAATTACTTTAGATTACCATAAATTAGATCGAATCAGCCGATTATAAACTGTTCAATCAATCCGAATAAAAAAAAATCTAATAATTCCCAATATGTCAGGATTATCCTGATGTGATTGATTGATTAATTAAGTTCTGAATTTCTGCAAATCGGGAAAGAAGAATTTGAAACTCACCATTAACGATGAACTTGAACTTATCTGGATTTATGGTCCTGCAGTCCTGCAGGCGAGTTTTGTGTGAGAACTCCATCTCCCATGACTTTATCGCGTTCTGCACCGTCTCTTCCAGTGACCCCTTCGGCCATTCCTGCAACTCCAAGCTTTTAACTCATCTGTTTTTCTTTCTTCTTCCCACAGAGAGAGAGAGACAGAGAGAGAGAGAGTATTTCATGGGTACTGAGGAAGAAGAAGGACCTTTTTTCTGCCATCTTCAAATAGCTTGTTGATGGAGTCGTAGTTGGGAGGGCCGCCATATCTCCAATGGATGATCTCTGCATCTTCATGCAAGATGGATCTGTACTTGTCTTGCCCTACCTTGGTCGGCTCTTCCCCCTCCACGGCCATCTTTGAATCGGTGATGCCTGCCTTATGGGCCAATTTATAGGACTTTCAGGCTTGATTGATAGAGGTTGAACAAGCTTTACTATTTTTATGATTTGTATATAACTTTATTTTTTAAAAAAACCAAAAATTAAATTTATTAAAAATATAAAAAATTAAATAATATATTTTTCCACGTCTAAAATAGTAACTTTTTAGATGTATTATACATATATTTTTACTTCACCTTTTATAAATATTATTTTAAATTTATTTTCAAGCAATATTATTTTTTTAAAAAAATCTAGGGTTATATTATGATGCGTACCTGGATCCGACTTCGAACGGGTTCAGATTCTCTTGGACGGTTCAAACCGGCTCCGTTCACTGAGTGTGAATCCTGCACACCACTAAAGCAAACAAGAGGTCAGCGTAATCGGCGGGAAGTTGTCCCACCAAAAACACTCCGACGCTCAAGTCAGTAATACAGTCACAAAGCGGAAGAAACTGGAAAGAGAGTTCGGGAGAGGTAGAGTGTGTGGTCCAGATGTAAGAGAGATGCGAGTCCTTTCTTGTATCTGGATGGCGGAAAGGTAGAAAACGGCCGTGAGGGCTCACTTGCTGCCTTAGAGATCGTTCGAGGTTGTGAAAGCTTGGGTTACAGAGGGCCAAAGAGCTCGTCTAGAACACTTAGAGTTTTCTGTCCCAATGCCAGTGTTTTTGAAAGCGTTCAAACGAGCGTGCCAATGAGCCTCTGTGTGAGCATGCCCTGGATGATGATCCTAGGGCTTCTTTTATGGTCGAGAGGGTGATCTTCCTTCTTTGGAAGGCGTGATCCCCTCTTTTCACCTTGGTTGACCTGCCTTCTGGAGCAGATGCCAGTTGCCAAGGTGGGAGTGATTGTTTCCTCATCTGGCGGTCCACAGCTTTCCCAGTCTGTTTCCTTCCTTCTCAACGTATTATCGTTGGAGTGTCTTGGCGGGCAAGGAATTGGGAAGATCGGTGCCTTCCTTATTTGAAGGGCGCCAATTTTATCAATGTCCTTTCTGGTGCAAGTTGAGGTCGTGGAAGACGCGTGGTTGGCCGTTGGGTGAGTTGTGGGCCCAAACGGAGTAGGCCCATCACTGTAGAAGGGCGTCCTTTGGCCCAATGTGCAAGAAGAGGACGGTCAACGTCTGAGTTGACCGTCAGAGTGTTGGCTGCCCTCGTGGAGAACGAAGGGAAGCCGCCAGCGATCTACTGATGGGCTGTAGGCCAGAATGGAATATGCCCATTACTGTAGCAAAGCCTCTAAATGCCCAATCAAGCCGCGCATTGGCGGTCAACATCGCGTTGACCGTCCATGAGCAAGTTGTCCGCCAAAACGGTCATTTGGGCTTTTCATCTCGTGGGCCTATTTTTCTCACTGGGCCGTCAAAAAGCGTTAACTAGCATTCTTGGGCTTTCGTTAACCTCTTTTTGGGTCAGGCCATTATTAGTTTACCCATCATATTATAAAAAATAATGTCTCAACTTGAGAAGACCGGCATAAAAAAAAAAGGGGCTAATTTTTCAAGCAACCAATCAACTGCAAAATACCTTAGGGAAATGTTAAAAAATAATTTCATATTTTTTATATGTCCTCTATAATTTTGAAATTAAAATTGGGTTTGCCTCTATTATGTGAAACAATATTTATCAGCACCCAAAATCTAAATTAAAATATTACTATAAGTGACACTTAATTAATTATTAATTACTTTAGAACGATTAAACTGTAAAAATAAATTAAAAAAATAATATTGTACTATAATAAAAGACATGACTTTACTTATTCAACGATTTTATGGTGAAATTTGAGCATTAAGCACAATCAAACTATTAAGTAACGACTAAAGTATCACTCTACCAAAGATTTGATTTAAGTAAAAATTGATGGTAGTATGAATTTTTAAAGAAGATTTATATATTTAAAATACACTACACCCATAAAATTATATGTGATATTAGAAAGATACTTTAAAAAATTATAAAATAATATGATATTTTATTAATCTAACTATACTAATAAGAATATATAAAAATAAAAGAATAGGTGAATATTCCATCAACTGAATATATCTTTTTTAATTATTTTGATGCGTTCTTGTGGTACGGATTAGAGAGCCTTCCAATCTTTCGTTGCGGGTTGATCTAGATCGGGTCCAGTCTCCGTTACTATTAACTTGGAACCTGCATACCATAAATCACAAACAAGATATTCGAGACGACGAGAGATTGTTCCATTGCAAACACTCTGACGCTCAAGTCAAAATTCTTTCGCAATGAACGGAGGAATACATGCTTAGAAGCAAACGTAATGATAATGCAAAGATGCAGGGATGAGGAGAGTATGAGTGGGATGTATTTGGAGGTCTAGGCTCCGAGAGTTGCACCGCTATGGGTGGCTCACTAACTCCGCCAGGAAGTGACGGTAGCCTGAGGGAAGTGAGCTAGTTCTTTCTCCTCGAGACTTGAAACTTTTGGTGAAGGATAAGATATTTGATCTATGATCACTGTTTGGGCTTAGGAATGAGCTCTCTCCTCTCCCCTTAGCAGGAGAGGGTATTTATAGGCTCCATCTGGAAGGATTTGGGAGTTGGAACCCCCGACAAGTGATTTGTTGGGATTCGTCGGCCGTTATGCGCTGGCGGTGGCCAGTGGCGTCAGTTGTCATCTTGCGGAGGCAAGGAGACTGTCGTCGGGCGTGAACAACGTTTTGTCTACTGCCCGCGTATGGATTGGTTGAGTGGCTGCGAGAACGGCGTGCGCTATGGCTTGCAGTGTTGACATTTTCTCCTATTGGCTGATATTTTCTAAGTCAGCGCCCATCGCATGCAATCGTCTCTGCAGGTCATGAGGGCGTGCTGATTAGTTATTCATCTTAGGCCCTAGGTGGGCCACGCACTAGGACTCTTTGGGCTTCATAGAGGGGTTTGGGCCTTTCTGCTTGGTTGAACTTGTGCCCCTTCGGTTGGGTTTCGCCGATTCTTAGCCCAGTTTTGAGCTGGACCCACCACTAGCCCCCTATGCCTAGGGATGGCCTATTGCCGGGGTCTAGCATTTTCGAGGTGGGTCCCACTGGCTGTCCGCTTGGGTTTCCCTCGAGATGCACTGGTATTCATCTTCTTATGGCGTCGTTCCTTTCCCATGCAAATATGCAGGGATTCGGTGCTCTATTAAGAAAGGTTTGTCGTTTGAGGATCGGCTCCGCATTGACGACTTTCCTATTTTTTCATAGACGGCCATCGGGTGGCGCGCCTCTTTTAGGAGCTCGTCCGGCATTGGCTCGACTATATATTGGGGAGTTCTTCAGTTGGGATGACCCACACTTAGCCATTCATCTGAGAAGTGATGCAAAGTCCTTGGCTTACCTCGCGCCTTGTGGGGTTCCATAAGGGAATCAGATGGATTTGTTGGAGATATGGTGTTGCTGTTGAAGCCCATCGTCACGTCCTCTCCGTGGGCAATTCCTCGTTGTAATGAGGGCAGCCCGGCCACTCTGCTATTGTCATGTGCCTCCTCTCTGGCTAGTCAGGACTCCAGTCCATGGGTGGGATGCAACGGGTCTGGCACGCCATCTCTGGGGATTCCATTCCCTCGATAGCTTGTCGTCATCGTCTCCAACCGGAACTAGTGGTTCATATATGCTGCCTGGAGAGGAGGTGGAACCTAGAGTCCCCTTGGGGTGCATGCGAGTGAGTCGTAGCCTCGGTGGGACTCCTGATTGATGCCTTTCCTTCACCTGCGGTGGACCCTATTGCCCCGGCGGTGTGGGATCGACATCTATGACACCCATCCGGGAGCAGAATTGGCGCTGGGTTAATGCTACAAGAATGAGTTGATGTGCTCACATTCCCCAAGCTTGTCCCTCATGGTGGTGTCGTTATCCTGAGCTTCTTGTACTCTATTGTATTTTCCGTTCTTTTGCACTTTTGCTGATGCGAGCTTTGTATTTTGTAAAGAACAGCTTCAATGAATAAAAGTAGTAGTTTCCTTTTATATCTGGTGCCATTGAATCTTCTTTTTTTTTTGTTGCTTCGCACATTATGACTCAAGGGTAGTCGGGCCCTCTCGCCGCTATACACGCTTGGTTTCTTGCTTATCATGAATGTCTAGTTGCCTTCTGCCGTCCCCGCCAGGGCCATCCCTCGAGTCCGTGCTTTGACCGTTGGTGGAATGGTCAGGTGGGAGCTCTCTGTGAGCTTGCGCTGTCAATATCATACCTGGCTTGACTGAATGGCATCGATGGAGTGTGTCAATAAGGGATCACCTGTATTTAATGTGTAGAGAACTGCAGGGTCGTCGTGTCATAATGGCTTTCTTCAGAAAGGTGCAATGTTTCAGGGCGTCGCCACGTGGAGGGATTTCATTGAGCGGTTGAACGCCCTCCCTTAGTTAAACGACGTTGTTTTCTTGGGGAGCTTTGGCTATTTAAGTGCTAAGAATCTCTCCAAATCTGGCATCCTTCAGTTGCTTGCAGGCATGAAATCTTAGCCTGCAGTTGTTCCCTTCCTTCCTTTTCATTGTGGTAATGTTGATGGAAAGGTCATCTTCTCCTTCGGAGTCTGAACCTCCCATCAAGGAATCTCAATGGGGAGAGCAAGCGTTGAGGGACCATGATGAGGCTGTGCCCGCCGCGGTGGCAGCCTTGGGTTGTCATTCGGAGCTTTCAGTCATGGGGCTAATAAGGTTTCTAAGGGCACCGCTAGGCTTTGAATCTGACGGAGTGTCCAACTCCTCTCAGCGTCGAAGGCTTGGGGAAGCTAGTTCGCCGCTCCATCATGTCCTAGGGGCAGTTGAGGATATGAAGGCCCGAGTTCAGGTTGCCGTTGGTGAGATTAAGCAGACTCAGGTATGAGCCGCTCACTTTGAGAAAGCATGGTCAAAGGCGGAGGCGAGAGCATCGCAGCTAGCCGACGTCAATGCATAGGCTCAAAGCCGAATCGTCACTCTTCAGGAGGAGCTCGAGCGATGCCGGGTGCGGCTTAGGGAGGAACACGTCATCCACGTGCAACAAGAGGCTGAGCTGAGATCTAGAATCCGGTCGGAAGAGCGGCCCTCTTGTTGGAGAGGAGATTCCAGTAAGGTATTCGGCTTAGCTGGAGAATAGCTTCGTTAGCGCTGCCAAGCTTTTGCATCACCCTCTTAGACTCTCGGAATTCAAGTACCAGGATGCGCTCGGAGTTGACAGAGTTCATGACTCCTGACCCCGCCGAGCCCTGACAGAGTTCAGGATGGCTTCTCTCTTCGATTTGGATTTGTTGGAGGCGGTTTGGTGCATATGCCTGGTATGGTTGCACCTGTTTGGATTGCATTGTAAAAAAAGAAAAGTGGGCTGTTTGTGCTTCTTGCCTGGTACGGTGTTTTTTCCGGTTTGGGTGTTTGCCAGAACCCAGTTTGGTGCATGGCCCGGTTTGGGCATTTTGCCTTGTCTGGTTGCACTTCAGCGATTTGCTTCAAAAAAATGCTGGTTTCATTGCGTTCACCAGTTTGCGTGAAAAAAAAAGCCAGTTTGACTGCGTTTCACCGGTTTCCTGAAAAAAAAGCTTTTGGTCAAAGGGTTGACCAATGAATTGGTCACCAAGGCGGTTGACTGCGAAAACCCGATGCTGTCCAATCTTCTTCCGGTCAGCATGTTGACCGTGGTGCTGATGGTTTTCGACTGGGATGCTGATGGTTTCCGGTTGTGATTATTGCTGGATTCAAATCTCTACCGGGTTGCTGAGTTGAACTAGTTTGAGTTGGGTGGATCTGCTGAGGGTGTGGAAGCTGTTGTTCGCATGGTAGATGGTTGGAGAGTGGGTGAGATACTATTACCATGGAAGATTTGGTTTCAGCCGAGTTCTTATTTGTCTTGGCAGGTAATTTGACTTGGGCCGTGTCTGCGTTGAAGCTGAAGTGGTTGGCTGGTTGGTTTTGACACATTTGACAGGTTGAGCTGACGGGAATAGGTTGATTTGGTTGAGTGCATTTGGTATTTTTTAGTCTTTGTTTCTCTGTTTGTTTCATTGGGAATGTTTACTTTGATTTCATGACATGTTTCATGGTGCTCAGGATATACCCTATCGTTTTTGTTGTAATCTCAAGTCGACAAAACACTTGATGATAGAATATTAATTTTTATAATTTTTTATTTTTATTTTAATATAGTTTTCTTACTTATAAAAAAAAAGCTTTTGACAGTGTGGGGCTCCGTGAGCGACTTCTTTTCTAGGAGCATGAGTGACGAGGAGGTGAGGCAGGAGAAGGATCTCATTGGCAATATAGAGGCCGCGATAGAGACCTTTGCCAAGCAGGGGAATTATTTGACCCTGGAGATGTTCGCAGCCGTCGGTTGGGATTGCGCAAACAGAGGGGCGGCAAGCGCCTCCCAGAAGAGGAAGGCTGGAGCCTTGGTCATGAGGGAGCTGCCAATGGGGTCACCTGAGCGGGGCGACTCATCACTATCGTTGGAGTCTTCTTTTGACGAGGACATGGCGGCTTTGAAGAGGCTGAGAGGAGATAGTGGCACCACTAGGAGGAGGGCTTTGACATTATCGGCCGCGTTGGGCCAGTCTGTCAAGCCTGCCCCATTGTCACCAATCGCGGCTACTGCCGCCACACAGGAGCCGGAGCCAGAGCCAGAGCCATTGCCGTTGGAGGAAGCCTCTGACCAGTCTCCTATTCTAGTTGTTGCCTTTGCGGAGTACGACATCCCCATGGTTGATCTTCCTTCGGGAGAGGGGTCTGCGCCGGGCTCCCCATCCGGTGTTGAGGCGGCGCCCCTTACCGACAAATCCCCGGCCGAGTCTTTTAGAGGAGCAGCCGTATCTGGCGGCGAGGAGGTAGTTTGGCTCAATAGTGCCCCTTGAGGCAACTAGTTTTGGACCTGCTTCTACGCTCCTAGATGTACTGGAGGAGGTCGAGGTTCTGCCTTGTGTGTGACTTGAGCCACCTGCCCTTCGCCCTGAAGCGGTCGATGAGGCTGTCCTGCCGAGGAGGCCCTCAATAGGACTTCCATCGACGGGGCGCCTGAGGGCGAGATGATTGATATGGTCGAGCGGACGGAGCCCCCAGGCATCTCTGATCCCAGAGGCACGCAGAAGCCTCCTAGTGCCATGGAGGTAGCCTTTGTTGACGTATGACGCCTTTGCTCATCAAGCAGGAGCCTTTGCTCATCAAGCAGGAGGCTTTGTTCACTAACTTCCTTTGTGGTACTCTTTTCCTGGTTAGGACTAACGGACGGTTTGTCCTTCTCTATATTTCCTAAACTCAAGATGCAGTTCATCTCTTCCACGTCGCTCTCGTTCAGCATGAAGAGTGCGCCCGCGGGGTCAAGAAGAGGGCAAGCGAGCGGCTGAGTAGAGTTGGAGGAATATGGTTACCGCCCTAAGATAGGAGATCAAATGGCTGAGGGGTGATCTGCAGACAAAAGAGGGTCTCCTCGCTAGCTTCTGAGAGTGGTGCGCCCGAGTTGAGACTAGCTCACTAGCCTGACTCTCCTCGGAGGAGGTCACCTGACTTCTGGACGTAAGGTTTTGGGACGGCATACGCATGTGTCACTGCATAGTCTCTGTCGCCACTTCAGATGTTCTCGCTGGAATCCTTGATCCTCGCAATGATGGGGTTGATGATCGCTCGCATCTAGTTGACTACTAGGAGGAAACAGGACCCCCTAGCTTGTAGACAACAGCCTTTTGTTCATCTTTTGTGTATATAGTTTCTCGAGAAGGCCTTTGTAATTTTTGACTTGAATAAATGATACCTTTTTTTCTCTTGGCTTACTTTCTCGTGACATGGATCTTATCATTGCACTGGCTAAGTAGTTTTGCTATTGTCACCAAGGCTCACTTCCGAAGCCTCTTGCACTGTGCTCGTCCTTTTGTTGAAGATGTCATTGCATCTCGCGTGTAGAGGGATGTTCTGTCCAGTGGATTAGACGTCGTAGCACACTCAGGGGAGCCTCTCGAGGGCTAGCTGGGTTTTGAGGGCTAACTGGACTTTGAGGCCACAACAGTTGGACTCCGGATCTTAGGTTGTAGCACGCACGACACCATCTCGGCGCTTGACCCTAATTGGGGTGTAGTTGTTCTCGTGTGCATGCTCATAGTTCACCGATCGTTGTTGATTGAGGATGTTCTCTTCTCCTGAGAAGGTCATTGCATGCCTGCCATTTAGGCCCCCTAAAGTTTTGCTGGCCATTCGACTAAGAGCTTTCGGAGCCCCCTGGCCTACTTATTCGACCACGTTTGGGCTGCTTGGCACGTAGCAAGGTATTGTGGCTACTTAGAGCCGTATGGCGTGGAGCCGGAGTTTGAGGTTCAACCATGGGTGGGTCGCTTGGTGCGGAGCCAAGGTTTTATACCCTCTAAGGGCCTTGCGGCGTGGAGCCAAAGTTTGAGATTCGGCTGCGTGTGGACCGCTTGACGTAGAGCCAAAGTTTCACAGCCGCTAAGGGCCTTTCGGTGCAGAGTCGAAGTTCGAGATTTGGCCTCGTGTGGGTCACTTGATGCGGAGCCAAGGTTTTATTTTTTGTAGGCTGATATCCGTCCTCCTGATTTAGGAGCAGTCTAGGCCCTTTATACTTTACGGAAATGGCAAGCAAGCATACATTCGCATGGAAAATCAAGTAAGCAGATAGCAATAATAACAATTTTATTAATGGAGACATGTTACATGTATAAGCATTTTGATTCGTGTATGCACGACTTACCTGGGCGTTCCTGCAGTTTATACTAGTTTGTCATCTTGAGTGTGTAGCTTGTACACTCTATTCTATAGGATTGTTGAAACAAGGAACATCCCCTCCCATTTTGGCAAGAGCATATTGTTGTGGGCAGTCTTGCCCATTGCCTCTATGCTCATGGGGACCATACTCCGACCTCTAGTGGGGTGAGCATTCGCTCGCTTATTGTAGTACCGAGCGATGTGCTGCTGGTAGGCTATCGTCCTTAGACACGTTGTATGAGGAACTTCTGGGAGTAGGTCCAGGCATTCCCTGAGCCTTTAGGAGTTGCTGGTGGGGTCGAAGCATTTGACTCGTAGGTTGGGGAGTCCCACTTCGACCGGGATGACCGCTTCAGCCCCGTAGCAGAGGCTGAAGGGTGTTTTCCTCATAGGTTCTCGCGGGGTCGTGCGGTATGACTAGAGCACAGAAGGTAACTCGTCAGCCCAGGAGCCCCCTGCTTCATCAGGTTTAGTCTTCAATCCATGCAACTATGTCTGGTTGGTTAATTCAATCTGGCCGTTGGCTTGAGAATACGCCATTGACGTGTGGACCAATCTGATGCGCAAGCTTGCACAATATTTAGTGAACCATTTGCCAATGAACTGAATTCCGTTGTCAGTCACTATGACCTCGAGAATCACAAACCGACAAATAATATTCTGATAGACAAATTCCATTGCGTTCTGCTTGGTTATCCGTGTTAGAGGAGTCACCTCGACCTATTTGGTGAAGTAATCAAAACCGACGATGAGGAACTTTTTATGTCTGGAGGCCAAGGGCATGGGCCCAAGGATGTCAAGCCCCCATTGTGCGAATGATTACGGGGACTGCAAGCCTTGCAGTTCCGTGTGCGGCTGATGGATAAGGGACCTGTGAACCTGGCAACTCTCGCACTTTCTAACGAAGTCTATGGCATCTCACCTCATCGTGGGTCAGAAAAAACCTTGCCGTATGATCTTGAATGCGAGGTTTTTCCCTCTGACGTGCGAGGTGCATATACCGAGGTGTACTTCACCTAATGCGTATCTGGCTTCCCGCAGCATGAGGCATTTTAGGTAGGGAATTGAATATCCCTGTCAGTATAACCTCCCATCGATGATCGTGTACCAACCTACCATTTTCTTTAGCCGCTTGACCTCTTCACAGTTTTTCGGTAGTGTTCCGTCCATCAGATACTTGCAGTATGTGATCATCTAGTTGTCACCTTCGGCTATCTGTAGCACTTCCAGCTCTAAGTCGTCAACGCTTGGTGTGGCCAGAACTTCCCGCATGCTCCTGGCATACTACTCCTGAGATCCCATTGCTGTGCCTTTGGCCAGTTGGTCGGCCTTCCAATTTTTAACTCTCGGGATGTGTTGAATTTTGAACTTCTCAAACGCCCAGGCTTGGGCTTTTGCTTTTGCTAAGTATTTAGTGAGTTGTGGGTTGGATATTTCGAAGGTTCCCTAGATTTGGTTGACCACTAGTTCTGAGTCATTGTACACGGCTAGTGCGGTAACAGAGTATTCCCTGGCCAGTCGGAGTCTCGCAAGAAGGGTTTCGTACTCTACAACGTTGTTGGTGGCTTGGAATGCGAGCACAAGGGAGTACTTGATCTCTAAGCTGTCCGGAGTTTCGAGCACAACTCCTGCCCCGCTGCCTGTCATCGTGGATGATCTGT
>JAOVVI020008868.1:0-12912 GCA_028571085.2 Nepenthes alata
ATGTTAAGGTATGCCATGATATTTGCTCTGATCATCTGAATTAAGGAAGAATTTTTGTTAACGTCATGTTTAAAGGAATCTCTATTATGTATTTTCATAAAGATCTTCGATTAACCTTACTTACTTGTATGAATTCTGGCCACGAACAGGTTTTTAAGATATCTGATTATAACATGAGTAAAAAGAGACATCCGGCCTTTGTTAAAAGGGACATTCAGCTTGTGATAAATGACCTTTGGCTTGTGATAAATGACCTTCGGCTTTTGTTAAAAAGACCACCGGCCTTATATAATAATTGAAACCGGCATTTGTATTATAATTTGAAAGCGGCATTTGTTCTATGATTTTGAAATCGGCTTTGTATCATAATTTTGAAATCGGTATTTGTACTGTGATTTTAAAACCGATCTTGTATCATATTTTGAAACCGGTATCTGCTCTGTGATTTTTAAACCGGCATTGTAGTGTAATTTCAAAATCGACCTTGTATTGTATTTTAAAACTGGCATTTGTACTATGATTTTGAAACTAGCCTTGTATCGTATTTTGAAACCGGCATCTGTACTGTGATTTTGAAATCGGCGTTGTATCATATTTTGAAACCGGACTTTGCAATATAATTTTTAAAACCGACCTCATATTATAATTGAAACCAGCTTTGTAATAATTTTGAAACCGGCCTTGGCAGAAATGATTTGAAATCGGCCTTGATTTGTAAAAAATTGACGGATATGATTTGAAACCGACTTTGATTTTGAAACCGGGCTTGTGTCACAAACTTGAAACCGACATTTGTAATATAATTTTTAAACCGGCTTTGTAAAGTGACGTATAAGTTCTATGATTTGAAATCGACTTAAAGTATATGATTTTGAACTAAGTTCTGTGATTTGAAACCAGCTTGAGGTATATGATTTTTAACCCGGCCTTAAGATATCTGTACACAATCTCTGAAGGGTTAATAGTGATGTTTTTGACTGATACTGAAAATAGCTTTCAGTAAACGATAAGAAGAAAATGTTTATGTTCTGTTATTATGGACCAATGACAGATATGCAGTCAGGTTAGGTTATCTGGCATGCCTTAGAACGTTATGGTGGTAATCGAGGATAACTCTGTCCACGGAGTTATATGTGTTCTGCCCCTCCTCAGGGCGTTATAATAGGAGGGTAGCTTCTGTTCTGTTCTAGTCAGCGCCCCCTTGGATAGGGGAAGGATCTCGCGAGGTGGGTTCACGTGTTCTGTTTATTACCGTTGATTATGGGGAGATATACACAATATATCATTGATTATTCTCCCCCTCCGCTAGTAGGGTCTACTGGTAGGGTACTTTACTGATAGAGAAGAGTTTTTTATAAACTATGAAAGTAAGATCGACTTCTTCTTTCTGAAACTTGAGTACATTGACTTATGATTTCCGAAGCTTGGTCGTTCCTATTTTTATGTTTTTATCATAATTCTACTATAAACCACTTTCTTATGCCATTTGTATCTTCCTGTTCAACTATATCTGGTTTATTGAGTTCTGTTCTGCATATATATTTACTACATACCTACATGTACCTAATCGGGCATCGACTCATTATTTTACTATTTTTTCCTTCCAGAGGAGACTATAAAGCTTGTGCTTGATGAGAAAGACTAGAGTTCAATCTAAAGGATTCCTAAAGATTTAGAGCAATCTGGAAGTTATCACAAAGGAAGCACTCTTGCTGTAATGATGCTATTAGAAAATATATAAATTTTTGTAATTGAAAATTTTATGACTATGTATGCTTAAATGAGTTCGTGGATATAAAGGAGAAGGCTTTAGCAGGTTATTAGAATTGCTTCTGCTACTTATTTTATGGATATCCTGCGTAAGTCCTAGATGGCATCTGCGATCCTGTGTGGTGCATAATTTGTTTAGTTTTGGTTTCCATTTTTGTTCAGAATGACGGAGTAAAAAAAAATCCGTTCCTTCTCAATATTCCTCTATCGTGATCTTAAAGAGAAAAATAATATAGAGTGACCAAGGATTTCAAGTTAAGGGAAATAATTATCTAATATGTTGCTTGAAGAAAAGCATTTAAAAGATAAAGTAAGTCCTGAGGCAATGATATAAAAAGTCTGGGTTGGTAATGGCAAATTAAGGTTATTAGAATGTTATTTCAGACCACTGTGTTGTGGTCTAAAAACTCTTGAAAGAAAATTTTATTATCCTTTTACTCTATGTAAACGACATTCTTATTGTGAGATAAAATATTTTCCAAATTGGTGAGTTGAAGAAGTAATCTAGAAAGTGAAGAGATTTTCGATGTCCCAAGAAGAATACCTCAAAAAAATGATTCAACATGTCAACATAGCGTAGTCCAAATGATGAGTGCTCCGACTGCTAATTATTTTAAGTTAAACACTTAGTAAAATCCTTTTCGGAAGGATGAGAAGGGTAGCATGTAACATGTTTTTTATTCTTTAGCCATTGAAAGTTTAATAAATGTGATGGTGTGTATGAGTCTAGATATAGATTATACTGTTGGAACAGTTAGTAGATTCCTTTCTAATCTTAAAAAGGAACATTAGTGTGTGGTAAAGTAGGTAAGTAAGATATCTTTGATGTGCTTGCAAGATGTGTTTGTACTCTAATAATGATAATCAATTTCTTATTAGTTTCATGGATGCTGAAATTGTGGGTGACATCAACTCCTAGAAATCTTCTATAGGATTTTTGGTTATATTTGCAAGAGGAGTTGTGTATTAGTAGTCAATGCTATAAAAATATGTTGCACTTTTTACCACTGAAGCTGAATTCATTAGAGTGATGGAAGCAAGTAAGAAAATATTGTGGAAGAAAAAATTCATCTAAAAACTCAACTTTAAGCAATAATGATAAGTATTGCTTTAGGACAACCAAAACTTTATTAGTCTTTATAAGAACTTGTCATTTTATTCTATAACAAAACATATTAATATAAGGTATTATTGGGTAAGGGATGTTATTGACTTAGAGTTACTAACACTTTATGAAATACCTAAAAAAGCCAAGACTGATAATAATAACTCAGATATGATGACAAAGGTGGTATAAAGAGAAAAGTTTAAAGCATGAAGAGCGACAGCCAAGATGATGACGGCTCCCATAAGATTGTGAGAAAAATTTTATTTAGAATGAGTCATTTTTTTTAAATCTATACCCATTATAAATATTTATTATTTAATTTGTTATTTAAGAAAATATGGGGTTGCCTCGTGACATCGGTGTGACATTTGTTCAAGCGAAGTTGTAGTGTGATGTTTCACATGATGTGCATGAGATAGGGCCCTGAGAAATGGTTTGGAGTGTTTTCCTAGTTAGCTTCTTGCTTGTTGATCATGAGACAATTGCTTAAATAATTTGCAAGGGGTATAAATATCATGTTTCAATTTAGGTCATTAATTGCATGAATTAAATATCTTTTTTGCAACCATTTATAGAGAGAAAGTTAGAGAAGTAAAAGGAGAAGATTCTTAACATTTTTTTAGGCTCCAATTATTGTTTCGACATTCATCACTTATATGTTGTCCACTTTATTGCTTTGAATATTTTTACCTGCTGTGATATTTCTTTTTTCATCTATTATTGTTTTAATCTTGGTTTACCAAGATTATTGTGAAATCAAATGACGTGCTTGTGATTGGTGTATTCGTATTCACAATTTAATATAGAGTAATATAAATCTAAAATCTCATAATTTTACCCTACATTGAAGTAATTTTTATGATAAATATATTTTTTTAGTAAGTATTGTATATATTTTAAAAAGCAACTATATACAAATAAGAAAAGCTACTCGAATCATGGAGTAAGAATGACCAAGAAACAATTTAATCCTAGAGTATAAAAAAACCATGGCAAAGCCCAAAATGGAGATTGATTCCTCCTCCTCACAGCATCTAATGGGGTGAGAACCTACTACATAGTTAATGAAGAGGCATTGCTATCAAGAAAACCTTTTATCATCAGAAAATTATAGATCTTACAAATTATTTTCTCCCTATCAAAGAAATCATCCATGTAAAAAAGATAAGTGTTTTAATTCTTTTAAATATAATAGATAGAGGCTGCAAGGCTATCCTAACTTGGGTATGCTTAGAAGACTTTGTTTTCCATTTTCCCGTCACTCACTCAATTGCCCTATTATAATCATTATATGGCCAAGAGCAACGGGCTATACCACGTGGTTGAGCTTGTCACAATTGTTGAACTCAGAAAATAACAATGGGGTTATCAGCCCAACCAACTTGTCTTGCTCGTGTTAACTGATACACCCATCGATTCTTAGAGAGTGGTGGGACTATTCGGCCTAAATCCCTCGATGCTTCTTTGGGTTGTCACTGGAAAGTCTAGTCCGTCTAGACCCACTGTTACAATACTATGAGACAGTCTCTCCAACCCAGAAAACCCTTTACTCCTCATCCAAATTTCATTTAACTTTAATAGCTCAAAGTCCTGCACAAGCACGGTGCCCACACACGACATTGAGAGAGAAAGAGAGAGAGAGAGAGAGAGAGTTCTCCAAAATCTTTTAGGACCCAATAAATCTCCCGAGGACAGCCTGTGGCAGGCACAAGTCTGCTAAAGACACGTATGTTTATCAACATCTCAAATTCAAACTGTCATATTATTGAAATGAAGGATAACTATTCATTCTCATCTATTTCAATCCTGAGGATGATTATCACTATGATAATACGCCTAAGTTTTCCTCCCTCAGGTTATATAAACCCCAACAATTATAGTTACATCAAACTGCACCAATCTTATGAAAGATAAAAATGATTACCGATGATGCACTAAGGTCTGACAACTCACACTCATTAAACTATCTAAATTAAATTCCGTGTGGACTCCTCGTATTTTCAGCTTTTAAATCTTCCTACTATATCTATCATCAAGCAAGCTATTTATTGAACAAACATTTTGAAACCAAGCCAATTTAAAAATAACTTTATGATAATGGAACCAATTAACAAAAGATATTGATTTCTTAGCTTAAGCTTAAAAAGCCAAGCCAAGCCATGGCTCATTTCTTTTCTGTGCCCCTAGCAGAACTTAGTGAACCGGATGTACTCATTCCCCACCTTAAGTAGACATTTCTTTTGTTATTTTGTTTACTTTCTAAGTTTACACCCACTCAAATTTTATAGAAGGCACACCTAACATATCTGTTTGTCTTGATTTTGACATGCCTCCATGTTTGCACCAACTTTTGTATGAAATTTTGTAGGAATCATTGTTTATGCTATGGGAACTCAAGCTTATCATTGGCATTTCTTAACATTCAAGCTCTCTTCTTTATCTTTAATTTGACTAGAGTTGCATTTTTTGCTGTGTTTAAAAGACTATAGAACTCCTAATTATAATTTATTTAGACCTTTAGTAAATAGCAAAAGTGAAAAAGTATCAATATATAATATACATAAAATATATATTATTTTAAAAGTAAGATAATAAAGTGATTACGTAAAAATAATTAATACCAAAATAAAGTTGAGATAATAATAAAATATAATATAAATTATAGTGAAGAAAGGAAACTTCATAAACCAATTAGTTTTAAGAAAAATCCTCCGGGTTTCTCTAACTAGTGAAAGTAATATAATATGAAAGTCAACTTATAAGCTACGTGGTATAACATATGAAACTTTAGCAGACTTTTTTTGACTCGTAGTTCTTATCAAGGAATTACTTAATTTTACTCATAGCAGCTAAATTGGACAACTTTTGATCTTTTTATTGGACTTGGTTCATTTGTTAGTGAATTTTCAAATACCATTGAATACAGTGTCCACACCACCAATACCACACTGA
The DNA here is from genome assembly GCA_028571085.2 of Nepenthes alata. NCBI lineage: Eukaryota > Viridiplantae > Streptophyta > Magnoliopsida > Caryophyllales > Nepenthaceae > Nepenthes > Nepenthes alata. The sequence continues at coordinate 5,831 of JAOVVI020008868.1, forward strand.
ATATTTATAGGTTGAAATGATTGTATGAATACCGAAGAAAAATGATAGATGAGAAAATCTTGACAAATTATATCAAGAAAATAGTTGGATTTTCTCTTGCAATAAATCCTTTTGGTTTTAGATAATGAGAATACAAGAATTTGTACCCAATTCTCTATATATATTCTATGCAAAGAGTGGAAGCATTTATAAATAAGTTTGAAAATAGGTTAAGAATCTTGCATTCAAAACAGAGGTAGTATCCTAACACTCATGCACTACACAGGTGCACATTAAGTGTGAAAGCATGAGCAAGGCAATACACGAGCGCCACATGGGTGCACATCAAATATAGGTATGATGGACCAAATACGTTCATGCATGGTACAAGTGTCTATCAGGTATGAACTTAAAGGCCGACCAACTGTCCAGAGCGGCGACGGCCAAAAACCTAGAGCAATACTAAATGGACATACGGGAGATTTTGAGCGCTCCCAACACAGAGGAATAGAAAGCAATGCAAATATCTGGAGTAGAGCATTGGATGACACCATACCAGATATACCTAACGGACGAAGCACTTCAAGAAGATGCTGATGAAGCCAAACGAGTCAAGAAGACGACTAGCTAGTACACCATGGTCGATGGACAGCTATATGACCGCGGTTACTTGACTTCGTACCTCTGATGCTTCACACTTGAGGAGGCCGACAACGCCATTGGCGAAGTCCATCTCGGGATTTGTGGATCACATTTTGGCGGTAAGAACTTGGCATTCAAGATCATGCATCAAGGTTACTACAGGATGACTATGAAGAAGGATGCACTTGAGTTCGTAAATAGGGGTGAGAACTGCCAGCTTCACAGCAATCTTTATCGCCAGCTGCCAGCTGAGTTGAAATCCCTCAAGGCTCCTTGGCCTTTCGCACAATGGAGACTTGATATCCTCGGCCCATTTCCCATTGTAGCAGGGCAAAGGAAGTTTATTATCGTGGCTATCGATTACTTCACATAGTGGGTTGAAGCCATCCCGCTAGCAAAAATTACAGAGCACAACGCTCTTTAATTCATCAGACAAAATATAGTCAGTAGGTTGGGCATTCCTGAGTTGATCATCATTGACAACGAAACCCAATTTTTGGGAAAGCATTTTGCCAAGTATTGTACTAGTCTAGGTATCAGATTGGTCCATACTTTAGTGACATACCCGCAAGTGAATGGACAGGTACAGGTCACAAATTGCATGCTACTCCACGGTCTAAAGACTAAGCTAGAGGATACCGAGGGCTCCTAGGTGGTTGAGCTATCCTCTGTCCTCTAGTCTTATTGGACGACTCCAAAGGAGCCAACTCGCGAGACACCCTTCAGTCTCTACCACGGGATTGAAGCGGTAATTCCCATCAAGATTGGACTTTCAAGCCTTAGGATCGAATCTTTTGACCTGCTAGGCAACTCTCAGAAAATTCGAGAGCACTTGGACTTGCTAGAGGAAGCCTACAATGTCGCCAGAATGCAAACCGTAGCCTACCAACAACGGATCGTATGCTATTATAACAAAAAGGTAAAAGCGCCGCAGTTCAACATTGGGGAGTTGGTCCTTTGGAACATCAAGGCCACTGACAAGATTGCCAACTGAAATAAGCTTTTCCCAAATTGGGGAAGGGCCTTTCTTAGTCTCCGCCATCCTGTGGAATGGAGCATACAAACTCCGGACCTAGGACGGCAAGTTGGTTCCAAGGAGGTGATTGTCACCTTAAACGCTACTTCAAGTAAGGGAGAAGGTAGGTCATTCATGTGTATGTTTGTAATTGTGTATACTTGTTGTTTCCAATCAATAAAAGAATTATTTTCTCGTGTATGCTGTGTTATATGGTTATTTCTTTTCATGTTTTGTATGTATGCATATTTGTGTGTTAGCTTTGTATAATTGTAGGGCTATGCGAGCGACCTAGACTGCCTCTAAGTCAATCGGGTCTTCACCCAGTGGTCATCTAGACGGCCCGTGAGCGATTGTATCAAAACCCCGATCATCCAGGCGACTCATAAGTAGTCGAATTAAACCCTGGTCATCCAGGCGGTCCGTAAGCGGTCGCATCTAAACCCTGGCCATCTAGGTGGGCCATTGGTGGTCGAATTAAACCTTGGTCATCCAAGTGGCCCACTTGCGATCAAAATCTTAGGGGACTTAAATAGCACGCGCGACAACCTCCTACACAAGGAGGTAGCATGGTCAGTCAACGACGGTCGATAGAAGCAAGGCAATTCGCCCCAAAATGTTGGCCGCCCAGGTTTACACTAGGGCATTGCCACCAAGCCTCTACTCCCATACGAGTATATAGCAGGCTTAGCACGACGTCTAGGTCAACCCTGAAGTCTTTCCAAAGGCTCGAATCCCTCGAAAAGCGCTGGTAGTGCCTTAAGGTAGACGACCAGTTTATGCATAATACACCAAGTTGGCGGGACAACATAGCAAATAATTCAAAAGGAGACCACAAAGGCGGAACCCGTAACAGCTATCAAACAGTTCATTTTATTAATTAGAATATATTTACATCGGTATTCAAAAAATAAGAGGAGTACAAAAAAGTATGGAGGAGCAAAATTCCCTGGAGGAGGTGCTGACGGCCTTTGACTGCTCCGTGGCTCCCCCATAAGGCTCTCGCGATGCTGTGCAGAATGATTCTCTGGGTTGAAATCTTGACTGGAAATTTGAGGTCAAACATCCATGCAATGCATTGGCTAATATTGATCCCCTCCCATAATTGTGCCAACAGCATGTTTGAGACATCATGGGGACGAATGTGAGCGGTCAACGCATTCTCCAGTGTAGTCATCTGCCCTGCAAGCTGATCAATGCGTCGCATAGCCTGATCAATCTCTTCTTTTAGGCAGACGTTCTCCTCCCTCAATTCATCATTCTTCTCCATGAGACCAGTCACCACAGCTTCTCTTAAACTAGTATTCTCCTACATCAGCCTCGCGTTCTCCGCCTCTACATTGGCCAACGCAGGCCTTAGGGAAACTGCGTCCGCATGGTGGTCCGCCTTCAATGCCTCTAATTCCTCTTCGAGCCAGGCAATCACCCTATCACTATCGGAGATCACCCGGTCTCACTGGTTAAGCGCCTTAACAACTGCGCTCTGTGACCTTTTTCGTCTGTGAAAACATTAAGTGTTAGCAACGGTAAAGCTAAAAGGGAAAAACATGTTGCGAACGTTTACCTACCAAATCCTACACACCACCAACTCTGGCGTGACACAAGACCTTGGCTCTGGTGGCGGAGGACTAGAAGTGGAATTCTCCTGAGGAGGTCTAGCAGTGGCCTCCACTGTCAACTCCTCCGGTAGTTCTTCCATGTGATCCTTCGACCCTATCGGCTCCCCAGCAGTGGGCTGCTCCGACCTTTCCATGGCCTGGGCAGGTTCTCCGGTGATGACCTCCTCCATAATCTCTACTCTAACATCAACCACGGACAAAAACTCTCCAGAGGTGGGCTCCATGGGCAATGCAATAACAGACACAACAAGAGTCTCAGCAGGTGCCACCTTGGCATCCCCAGCTGGTGTCTCCTCTTGCGGAACAGCAACTTGCTACACTGTGGACTCTGTAGGGAGCTCCAATGTCACCAGATGTCCTGGCTGCAGCAAGGCTAGCACAACGCAGCTAGTGGCAGGGCACAGTCTAACCCTATAAACCTCAATGGTGGACTCCTCGCCGCATATGCCAAAATTGTCTCCTACTCCGGCAAGCTGACCAACCTAAACACTCTATGGATCAGGGGAGGAGGATGAGTAAGGCCTCATTTCTGCCGCCGTCATCGTCCCCTTCATTGCTGGACTTGCGGGGAGACCCATCGCTGGATGGCCCCGTGATCACAAGAGCCCCAACCTTCCTCTTCTTCGAAAGCTTCACCATTTTTTGTTCAGGAGAGGGAGGTCCACACTTGGCCTTCTTGGCCTCATCAGGAGAGACCAAGTGGTCTCTCTGAAACTCCCCAAGGTGGTCATTCACCATCTTAAACAATCACTCCAGCGACTCTGTCTCTTCATCAGCAGGAGTCTCAGTATAAATTTTGGGCACCTTGCCCCATTCCCTGGCCAATGGCCAGGACTCATCCACGTGAACAAAAAAGATCCAGTTCTTCAAGTTCTTTAAGGAATTATATATGGCAGTACTAACCTTTAGACTGCCGAATGGAGCCAGGGAGATCCACTCTACTGCTTGGTTAAACTTGAAGAGCACCCTGACCATTGCAATTGTCTACTGCTCCATGTGCTGACGAAGGAATATACATAAGGTGCTCAAGTACTACACGATATTCACATGAAACTACGCGATGGAGAGCTGGAGGGCCGTTAAAATCTCAAGTAATTCACCAGGGATCTGAACACATAGGCCATTCCTCAAATGGGCCTTATAGATGGTAACGAAACCCTCTGGCGGTGTGCACACCTTGTCTTCCTTGACAAAGACTCTGAAGACTATCTACTTTGGAATGTTGTACTCCATGTACAACTCTTTCACGTTGGTTTCTCTAAGAACGAAAGTGATTTCAAGAACAAAAGTCTTGGGAATGGAAGAAGGAGGAAAGCGCAACACTTAGAAATTTTTCAGGAAAGGAATATGAAGGAAAGTGTGGAAACCTTAAAAGTGAAACATATTGACAACTTAAAGGGCGGTGTGAATGCCAGTCAGAATAACTGTCTCGTAGACATGCGCCATCATTACTGCCATGTGGTGTTTTCTCAACGAACGCAATCAAAGTAGATCCTCTAGCGCATTAATTACCAAGATCTTCAATTCACCATGTGCAAACACGTGGCCACCTTTTCGTCTGACAGAATGGCTGAGGATGGTGCGTCGCTCCAACTCCCATAAGTTCTTTGGATTTTGGCCGGAGCAGCCAACGATGCCGGTCAATATTTTCTTCAGCAGTTCACCGAATTTCAGCCTAGACGGTCAACGAAGCCGGTCGACATTTCCTTCAGCAATTTTCTGGATTCTGGTCTGGACAGTCAACGAATCCGGTCAACATCTCCTTTAGCAGTTCACTAGATTTTTGACTAGATGGTCAATGAATCCGGTCAACGATTTTGATTAATGCTTCCTTCTCCAGAACAGCGAATCGTGGTGCACACCGAATCATGTGACCCATCATGAATATGCTGAAGCTCAAAATCTAGACTACCAGTATGGGGGGCTAGTGATGAGTATGCCCATAGTTGGACGGCCCAAGAAGGAGACAGCCCAAACCCAAAAAGGCCCATATATTCACCAGGATGGTCAATACGGACCGTTGACCAGATGAAAAGACAAGGAAATTGGTTACGCATGGTAGTAGGGCGGACGACTGGTTCAAGGAGATGGTCAACATTTCTGTTAACCGAAAAAACCATTGTAGGCCAGCCACAAGAGCACGCCACGTGTGGGCCAGTCCCAGTTTGGCCGACACTTTTGCCCACGACCAGCAACTGCCTTCTCTCCTAATTTTGTGCTCTCCCAAAAGGTAATCTTCATGGTAACGGTTATGAGAAGATTCAATGCATGTCTTGCAAGGAAAGCATCAGATTCTCTCCCTTGTCCGTAGCAGACCCTAGCAGTTACAAAATACAAAAGGAAGGTAATCCACCTAAGGTGCCATTACCGCCATTAAAACTCCACGCTAAGAAAGAAAGGCATCCCAACAAATCACGTGAATTAAACCTTCCTACCCAAGGAAGGTTGTGGCGGAACAATTTTTTTTTCCTCAGAAACTTTCGTCAAGACAGAAATAGGATCTTAGGACTAAAGTATAAGGTATGACTTCTGCAGAAATTTTGGCAGAGTCTCCTTTGTAACTGGATGAAAATCTAAAAATATAACATGTACAGAACTTGTATAACCAATCAGTACAAGCACACAACTATCAATTTATACCACAATTCTTCTTACAACACGTGTACGCAGGATCACATATGCCATCCATGGTATTAATCAGTCAAATCGTCTACTACACTAACAGTTCATAAACAAGATGCCGTTTAGGACCTGTACAAAATATCCAAAAGTATAGAGCAAAAGCTGAACTATTAACCTACAGAAGAAAAGTTTTCCTTTTTACCATCACATACATCACATGTATTTCTATACAAAATTCACATATACTTGAATGTCCGTAGATATAGAATCCATATACAAAATCACATATCTAGTCAAGTATTTACATCCAACAGATTATCTATAATAGATCCAAAATGTTTCAGATCCTCAAAAGTCTTTAGAAGATGCTTTTAGTCACACTTTCTCGTCAGGCGCTAGCTCTACAGTCTCATCTGGAGGAAAAAAATAATAAAAATAGTCAGTCGAGGCCCAGCAAGGTACATATAGATATGCAATAAAATAATTATGCTAAACAGTTGTAAAACTATTTAGAAACAGAATGGTTAAATAGAATAGAACCTAGAAAACAAAGAAAGCATAATTTGATGATAATTAAACTCAGAAATCAGAGATCAATGCAATTTAGAAAGAAGAATCAGAAAGAAGAGTCAAAAACTTTCTCTTTTGTATCAGTACAGAGCAGAATTCAGTACAGAACAGTAAAGAACATAACATTGGTACAGAATAGAGCAGTAACAGATCCTACCAGTAGACCCTACTAGCTGAGGGGACGAATGATCGAGGATAAATTGTGTACATCTCCTCACAATGAAGGTTATAAACAGTAACAGAAGATCCCGTCCCATGGGATCAGTACAGGTGTGCCTCCCGAAGGTAGGCCAGAAATAGAAACTTTCCTCCTGATCATAACACCCCGAGGAATGGCGGACCATATATAACTCCATTGACAGAGTTATCCTCGATCACCACTATAAAGTTCTAAGGCATGCTGGAGAACCTAACCTTACTGTAATCAGTCCTGGGTCCTAAATAACAGTATTAGGAATAACTTATTAACTAGAAACTTCTTTCATAATCAGAGTTCCACAATTACTCTTTGGTTAACTTCAGAACATTCAGAATATACAATGACGGTCTAAAAACCCTTCATTTTACTTCAGAAGTGTATGAAAATTTATCGGTATAAGTCTGTGTAAAATTTCTAGAAACAAATTATACCAGGA
>JAOVVI020008870.1:0-13939 GCA_028571085.2 Nepenthes alata
TATTATACAAACCTGCGCATCAGGCTGATATATACGTCTGTGGCTTACCCTCGCAGGTTGAAGTCATCAACCGTACACTGCTGCATGGATTGAAGACCAAGCTAGAAGATACAGGGGCTCGTGGATCGATAATTACCTTTCATACTCTGGTCGTATCGAATAACCCCGCGGGAACCAACGAGAGAGACACCCTTCGCCTCTACTACAGAACTGAAGCCATGGTTCCCGTTGAAGTAGGGCTCCCCTGCCTGCAGGGTCGAATGCTTTGATCCAACCATGAATTCCTAGAGACTCAGAGAATGCCTCGACTTGCTCCCAGAGACTCGAGACACTGCCTGCCTGAGGACCGTAGCCTACCTGTAGCGCATCATGCGTTATTACAATAAGTGAGTGAAGGCTCGCCCACTTGAGGTTGGAGACCTAGTCCTCCGGAGTGTAGAGGCCGCAAAAAAAGCTGCAAACAGGAACAAACTTTTCCCAAGTTGGGAAAGCTCATTCCTTGTCTCAGTGATCCTCCGGAGTGAAGCGTACAAGTTGCGTGCCCAGAACGGCAAGTTGGTCCCACGGACCTGGAATGCCGCCAACCTCAGAAAATACTATCAGTAGCACAACATCAGCCCAGGTAAGACATACACGCACACTATGAGGAATGCTTGTACAAGCATTGTGCTTTTATTTAATAAAATTGATTGTTCCAGTTAGCTTGTGTTTCTATTCATGTGAGTGCTTGCATGCATAACATTTTAAAAAGCAAAACGACCTAAACTGCTCCTAAGTCGGGGTGACAAACATCTGTCCGTAAAATGAATCATTGGCTCCGTGCCAAGCGGCCCGAAAGCGGCCATCCCAGGATCTCATCTCCGCGCCAAATGGCCCAGAGACGGCCACTTCATAATCTCGACTCCACGTCGAATGGCCCAAGCGACCCCATTCTCCTTGGCTCCATGCCAAACAGCCCGAAAGCAGCCACCTCAGAATCTCGACTCCGCGTCGAATTGCCTAAGCAGCCCCCTGCGCTTTGGCTCTGTGCTAGACAACCCGGAAGCAGCCATACGCGGGCTATGACTCCGTGTCAAAAGGACCTTGCACGGTTCACCAACTTGGCCTCACACCAACGAACTAGGTGGTCAAAACATCAGGCCTAGGGGCTTTTGAAGCTCCTAACTCACGACTAACGAAACCTTAGGGGGCAAGAATTGTAGGAGTGCGGTGACCTTCTCCCAAAGAAGAGAGCACTTTCAGTCTACAATGGTCGTGGGATAGGACCGAGCGCCGGAGAGTGATGACACCCTAAGCGGGGGCCGACGACGTAATGCAGGGACCGCGAGCGAAACGACCTAGACCCAGAGTCCGACTACTGAGGCCTGAAAACTCGGCTGGCCCTTAGCGTGGCTCCACGGGCTTGCTACGACGTCCACCCTACTGGATCGAGCTTCCCATTAAACATGCGAGATGCGACGACATCCTCCCACTGTGGACGAGCATGGCACAAGAAGGCACCGGATTGGGGCTTTGGCAACAATAACTTTACAAGCTTAGCCGAAAAGCACGAGACATAATCTCTAAAACAACACTTGGAGACGCGGAAGAAAAAAGAGACACAATTTCTCATTCATATGTACAAGATAAGGACAAGTGTTACACAAAGAAAATGAGGAGACAAAAAGCAATGTATGCAAGAAAAACCACCGCTAAAGGTCTGACAAGCCCGCCACCTCAAGAAAGTTCCTCAGACTAGACCTATCGCGGACCCCAGAATTGCCCGGATGGAAGACGCCTTTAGGAACGTCAGGGACCACGAGTGAGGTAATCCTACGACATAGGCGGACGCCGTCCCAGAACCTGGTTTCCAGCACGCGATTTACTTCAGGGGGAGATAGCCGCATCATCAGGTCTTGGGACAGGTGGGAATTATCGTCCTCAAGAGTGGTGACTATTTTCTTTAGCCGCTCGATTTCCTGCCTCAGAAGCATGACCTCTTGCATCTGATGGCCACTATCAACCCTCATTTGCTTGTTCTCTTCCCGCAGCTGCTTGCTCTCCCACTGGAGGGAAGCAACCTTGGTCCTCATAAGCCGAGCAGTCTCCTGCACATAAGCGGCCAGCTCGTCGAAAGGATCAGCCTCACTAGGAACTTGCGAACGAAAGAGAAGGTCGGAAATTCTTGGGACTCCGTACCGTAGGCGAGTACCCAACTCAAGACAATTATACCTAGGCGGGGGGTGCATCCGGATGACTGAGTCCCCCTCATAGAGTCAGTAAGCATGGGGGCTTTGCACGTTCAACTACAGCCACCCTAGAACTGAGATGGCCTTGAGCATCGAACAATATGGGAGCGCTTGGGGGCTCCGCCTCCCAAGCCGCCCCAACAGCAACAGCCTCCATAGTCGCGTCTGCCCTTAGCGGACTAGCCTCTTGCCCGACTTCAGTCTCCGCCTCCTCAGCAAAACATGCGCTACCCTCTGCGATAGGCGCGCCCTCAACGGTCTTCTCCAATGGCTCTAGATCGACGAACGGAGCCATGGGACACTCTCCTCTAGAATGAAACTCCACAGTAGGAATGCCATACTCAGCCAGTGCCACGGTAGGAATCGGTGTGGACCTGACGGCTCCCTCCCGTGACTCAATGCTAGACATCACCTCCGAGATTGGACTCCGAGACCGTACGATAAACCCCGCAGCCAACCTCTACGATCTCCGGGTAGAGGTGCCTCTGCCTCCCTCGGCCTCTTCAACGGGGCCTCCTCCTCCTCATCTGAAGACGACTCCAGTAGAGAGCAGCTCTCCTCAGCGTCTTCTCCCGAAGGTCCGCGGATCATGAATTCCGCAAGTTTCTTCCTCAAGGAGCTAGCCATGGCCCAACAAGACGTGGGACCCCACTTGGCAGCCAGAAAGGCTTCGGACGTCAGGTAGTACCCCTAGGTGGAGAACGTCTTCATCTGGGAATCAATGGGTCCGACCAGTTTTGCTATTCCCCGCACCTCCTCATCGGACACCTCCTTGTGGAAGAATTGTGGGATTGGGCCCCACTCTCAAGAAAGCTCTGAATCTAACGGCTCTTGTAGAAAGAAAAAAATGACTCTTCTAGTTCTTCACGGAATCGGGATTGGTCCCCCTGAATTGAAAACCAGCTCTCGGAGACATAGAAATCCAACTATCGGTCTCCGAGAAGCAAAAGATGACCTTCACCGCTGTCGTACCAAAGGATACAGACTGCAGACGAGCTAAGACACACAAAAAAACCAAGTAGCGGAGAGTATTTGGATGAAATTTTGCCACTGGAATGCCTAAAGCCTTGACAAGGGCAGTCAGCTTGCACGGCAAGGGGTAGCAAAGCCCACCTTTCAGATAATACTCGTTAACGATGACGAAGCTCTCTGAAAGGGTGTGAGCCCTACTATCCAAGCCAGGACCGCGGTATGACATGTCCTGAGGAATGCCGTAGTCGACCACTATGGCAGCAATGGAGCTCAATGTCAGAGCAGAGCCCGTATTGTCTACCCTGTGACTGCTCGATCTAGAAGCTCGCGAAGATGAAGGGGATTCTCTCTTCTTAGCCATCTCACTCACCTTGGAAAGAGTAGCGGCCTCAAAACATGAAAAAGCACAGAATCGAAAGACTTCGTAGAGATGTTGTATATATAGGCAGCAAGGTGCCAGTGCGCAAAAAATTTCAAGCGATGCTCTTACCCAAAAATTAGGTCATGTGCCTGTTTGATAAGAATGCCACAGTTTCCCAAGTGTTGAGCAATCATGGGCCATCATCAGGCCATCGATTAACATCCCCTCAGCCGCCTAACAAGATCCTGGTTGTCACACCCGTATTTAATGCGAGGATCCTGGTTGTCAGAAACGGCAGCAAGGGAGCGACACCAGCAAAAAAAAGAGAAGAAGAAGAAGGGGAAACAATCAGATACAAGCAAACAGCACAACACAAGTAAGAAGTTTATTATGCATTTCACTAATGGACTTTTTTACAGATCTAGGCAGACGATCCCCACCAATTACAACTAATCATCCCCACCGATTACAACTAATCATCCCCACTGGGTCCTGGAGAATCCGGAGTAGTGAATTCCCTCAGATGGGAGCGATTTCGGACGCCTGCGTTCCGAGGGTCCAGGGTGCCCACGCGAAAGTCTGGCTCCTCCAGCCTGGCTAGCCTATAGCTAAGACGGATGCCGTCCTGAAACCTCCTCTCCAGTACAGAGGCCACTTCTTCCAACCTGATCCTTGACCTCAACTCGGCCTCCAGCTGCGTGAGCTCCTCTCTAGACTACACCCAAAACTACTCGAACTCCTCCTGGATAGCCAGGATGCGGCCTCGTGCTTGCATGTTGGCATCAGTAAGTTTGGACGCTCGCGCCTCCGATTAGGACGACGCTCTCTCAAAGTGTGCGACTCTAGCCCTACCTGTTCGACTTCCCCGACCAGAGCCTACACCCGAGCCTTTCAGCCCTCAATGGCCCAGGCAACCTGCTGGAATGCCAGATCTCTCCTCTTGGGCCTCAAGCCCCATGAGGATGTGGAAGCGCCTTCCTTCTTGAAGCTAGGTGGGGCCCGCAAAAACCTCACCGGTCCAACAACGGTGGTCTCTGAACCGCCAGCCCCAGTGGCCGCAACAGCAACTGTGGCGTCCTCGCAAATTTGCAAAGCACGCACGTCTCTCACAGATTCTCCAGAAGAGGACTCAGACTCCGACAAAGACGACGAGCGCACCATAAGGAAGAAATGGAGACAACAATGGTGCTTTCCTCACACTCTTGAACCAACTACGAGACGTAGAGCTCCTGGAGGGAATCGTGGAGTTTAAATAGCCAGAAAGCCTCCAAGGAAATGTTTCATGAAGAAGCTAATCTGTCCCTTCCATGTGGCATGTCCCTAAAGAGTCATGCCTTTCCAAGGCAGATCATTATGATACGACACCCCCTGATCTCCTGCACAGTTAATGCATTAGGCAGCCTGGTGGATGCAACCTCCACTCGTAGCGTTTAAACTTCCCGACCCTCGGCCGCCAGGAGTCTCCTCCTGCTACGTCATCCAGTCGACAGTTTGCTCCCAGACTCGAGGGACAAGGACGGCTGGGAGCCGACCACGAGCGCTGGAACACTCTCAAACGTACAGAATGGAGCGTGGTGCCACGGATGGAGCGGATTGCCCGCAAAGTGTGATCCAAGGAGCAGTCAATAAGGGAAGATGTATGCCATAAGATAGAAGAGTAAAGACAAAGGGATACTTCTCTTATTAATCAAAGCTCTCTTTACAAAGTACAAAAATTGCGACAGTGAAGATACAAGAAAGGAGAAGAAGATACGGCATGGGGCGTCAGCCCCAAACGACTGCCCCGGGAGCTTGCCGAACGTGATCTACACAGAATTACCATGACCATACCGATAGTAACCCAACAAGCCAAGCCACACCAGCCCGAAGCAGCCAATTTTTGGTTGACTGCTGTGGTGAGCTCAATATTCACCGCAGAGGCAGAACCAACACCCGGCTCAGGAGCCTCCGGTAGGGACGCAGGGGAAGAACCTGCCCTTCCCCCCACCGGAGCTCCTCTTTCTACCTCCTCACCAGCCGGCGGGGTGGTTCCAGTGAAGTGGAGACCACGCACGAAGCACTACACGGGAGGTAAAGAGCCCCGTGATAGCTCCGCCAAGATTCTCCCGCACACCACAAACCACCGCAGCCTAGGGGGAGGCATGTGACGACAGCAGAGTGGCCGAGACACCCTCATGAGAATGAGAGATCGCCAGAGGAAGGGGCATGAGTCCAGTCATCAGCGGAAGCTCCAGATCTCTAGTTAGTCCATCCGACTCCTTCACGAACCCCTGTTGAAAACGGGATGCACCAAGGTCTTTGCATTGCTCCAACAAAAAATCAGCCAAGGGATGGGCCATACTAGCTGAAAATACCCCTATTTATAGATGAGCTGGCGCCCTGCCACAAATTAATCAGGCACGTGCCCCGACGACCATCTTTCACGGGGAAGGGAAAGCGTTTGGCCCAGTGCAATCTCAAGCGTGCGAATCCTTCCTTTCCGGATGTCAAATCCTTGCGGCGCCAGAAAAGCCTGCACCACCACCTAGGGAAGGAACAAAACCAGAAGATGACAAATACTGGCTCATCCCGAGGAACGTCGAGCAACTGCATACCGAACCCAGAAGGACATGCCAGGCCGCGACCACGGGTCGGCCCAGGAATGGGAGGCTAGTGTTGGGTCCGATATGAAGGCCCAAGAGGATTCCAAGCCCAATCCATGGAACAATGGCCCATGCAGCAAATTTGGCCCAACGTCCAGAAGCAGCCTACGTGGCAGCCCATGTACGCAGCTAATGGGAATTGCCTGCAACCTAATAATGCGGCTGACGGGCAACAAAGGAAGCAAGCCAATGGGGAGAAAGTCAGTGCTGCCAGCCATGGCTAGCACCGCTGCCTGCAGTTCCCCGACCAATTTCGGCGCAAGAAGCAAACCAAGCGTGGCCTATGACGCCTGGCGGTCTGCCTGCCACCACATGGTGACAACTGACACACCGGTGATTACCGTCAACGGTCAGCGGCCAACGAATCCCCACTCAGAGGATTCTCGCGCCAAGGACTCCAACCAGAGGAGCCGTAAATTCCCCTCTCGCTCACAGAGGAAGGGGGATTATTCTTTGGCCAAAAAATGATCCTCACATCCTACTCCGATCAACTCGATCGACTCACCGCCGAGCAAGCAACAGCCTGGCACCGAGACATACGCTCCTGCATGCGCAAGCTCTCACAAGTATAGCCAGCCACCGCTTTTCTCCAGCCTAACAAAGGCCACTACAGTTAGCCACCCGCTGCGGTACATTCTGGGAGCCAGACCTCCATCATCCACTCACCAATCTCCTATTCCTGCATTCACACACTCTCAACACATTCGCAGCATACTCCCACGCACCTCTAAGCGTGCGCCTCCCCCTTTCCGTTTATTACATAATATTTGCTAACTTGAGCGTCAAAGTATTTTTGATGGGAGAAACCCGTCGGGCATCTGACATTTTATTTGTTATTTATGTTGTATATGTCCCAGGTTTACAGAGATAGACGCCGGACCCGCTAGAGATCACCTCCGGATGACGAGGAATCCAAAGGCTCCCTAATCCGTACGACAACCCAGGACCGGGGATGCAACACATGTCAAATAAAATAACACTAACATTAAAGTCTTCCATTGATAGTCTCTGATACGCCCAACACTTGATCCATGATACAAACCATCGGTATGTCATGCCATCATAAAACTTTCTATATCAAATTAAATAGCACTAACATTAAAGTCTTCCGTCAATAGTCTTTGACACCCATTGTTTTCAAATTTGTTGCCATGCAATAACAAGCCTATTAATATGTAACATGATGAATTTTGTAAATATGAGCTACAAATTCAACAAGGCATTCAAATATATTAATAGATGAATCACCACAACCGAATAAAGGGTTATAAAATGAAATATGTAAAAACCACAGAAAGCTGAATTTGAAGAGAGAGAAAATATAATTGCATAAGAAATGTAGCATTTGAAATCTAGCAAAGTTTGAAAACTGGTTAATATTACGTTATAGCGGAAAACTATTGAAAATGAATGAATTCTCATAGTTAAGTGTAAGACTAAGATCCATTTAAAGTATGAAAATCAAATTGTGGCAAAAGAATATACCTATCTGGGAAATTATTTTCTACATTACTTAGTTTGTCATCATTTAGAATGTTTGTTATGATTTGTTAGAAATGATTTGAAAATTCTTATAATTATATATGGTTTTTTTTTAAGTTAACATTATAAGAATCGAATGGGTTTGGTAACCCTTGGGCTGGTCCGGAATCCGGCCTACGGAAGAAGAGTACCCAGGAAGAGCTCTTCGCAGCCCAGGGACCAAAGCCAACAGTAATTGACCCAAGTGGGTTAGCTTGAAACTATCCAGTTGGGAAATGGCAATTACGACAACATAATGCTGCCCTGTGATTACCTTAACAACTCAGTAAATATTTTTAAAATATTACCCCATTATTGCCGATTGCCTCTAGAATAACAATTATGACACAACAAATCTTCTCATATGAAAATTGGCATGCAACGCCCTCCACGATCTCTTTAGCAGTGAAAAGAATATTCCCAGATAATAGTGGTTTCCATAGTCTGCCCCAATGATCACCAGGATAGCTCAATAGATCCACGTAGGTAGCTATCACAAACCGTTAGGTCCAAGGAAGGCTAAACCGGCTCCAACGCTGTAAATACTATTTACCTCGACGGAGTAAAAGGACTTTTGGGCTCAGAAAAGCATCCTTAAGGCTAGGTTTTGAGACGTCCTCCAAATTTTTAGGCTCTCAGACATAACGAGATGCCACCAAACCGCTCCCCACCAAGCACACCGATCTCTAAGTTACTCCTCATAGAGTGCAAATATCTTTCTATCTAAACCACTTCCCATCGAGTGCATCTCTCTCTTTAAACCGCTCCCCGACGAGCACACCTGTCTCCAAGTTGTTCCCCAACTGAGCGTACTTATCGAAACTCAATCATTCATCTCTAAACTGCTCCCTAGTTGAGCACATTTATCGGAACTCAATCCTCCATCTTTAATCTGTTCCCCAATTGAGAACACTCATTGGAACTCAGTCCTCCATCTTTAAGCCGTTCCCCTAGTCGAGTGCACTCATTGAAACTCAATCCTCTATTTTTAAGTTGTCCCCAATCGAGCGCACTAATTGGAATTCAATCTTCCATCTCTAAACCTTTTCCTAGCCGGGTGCACTCATTTTAGCTCTATTCTCCATCTTTAAGTCGCTCTCTAACCTAGCATACTCACCAGAGCTCAACCCTCCCCAAACACATAATTTTTTAAAATACGCAACTACATATTATTCATTCATCATCCTATCTTTTTATCTAATTGAGAAAGATTTCTAATTTGAGTCTTGAAAGATATATCGAGGAGAAAGTCTTGTTATCCTCTAACCTCTTATGGATGTAATCCCTCTGCCCTCCGGGGGTTGTGCCAGCAGTGCCATCCCTACGCCAATCTTGCCAGTTATGGTGTGCAAGTTCAGGTTTGAAGTAACAAAAGCCCAACCCATTTCAGCTCAATCTACCAAAAAGATCAAACAGCTCCTTAATTCATTCGATAATGTAAATCTAGAGATGCATTATTGGTGACGTCTATAGGAACGATAGAAAAGTCTAACCACCACTTCTATGAGAGCAGATATGGCCAATGGCCACGCACGAGCCAGCGCACCCACCATAGACATCATCTCTTGTGGCCATGACCTCTCTGTGGGTAGTCATAAGGATGAACGATAGACCCCTGAGGTGCAAATACTCACCATCCAGAGATGAGCCATATCCTTAGTAGCCCCAAACCATTAGTACCTGCTTGAAGGTGTAATGATCGGGGCTCCACCCTCTGAGTCTCAACCTCAGCATCCAAAAGGAAGAATCGAAGAGGAAGATAGCCTCCTTAGAAGATCCACGGGCCTGACAACCTCGGGGTCTAAGTGACCATGAGCAACAAGGCCTAGCCCCAACCGAAGTTCTAATCTGAAGCTCTGCCTAGATCACTTCTAGGCTTTGCTGCACACATAGGGCCTCCTGGGTTCCTAGTGCCACATAGGCAGTAGGCTGGAATGCCCTTGGGGGTGGCAGAATTCTTATAACCTTGCATGCATCATTTCACGCCAAAAGAAGCTACTTGCACACCAAGCAAGGTCAACCCTCGATATCTACGGGTCACATGTCCGCAATAGGAGCTTGACATCCAAGATTGCGTAGTCGGGTGGCCATCAACCGGTAGCAAGAATGCAAGATCCCACATGTTCAGCTTGACAAACCCAATTCTCCGGGGTGTAGAGGCCGCAGGCAAACAGTTGCTAACCAAAATGAACAATCTCGCAGCTAACAGGAAGCATTTTGAGTCTGGACGATCCTCCAAAAAGGAGCGTACATGTTATGCACCTGGAGCAGAAGATTGGTCCTGTAGGCATAGAACGCCATCCATCTTAGAAGGTGCTATCGACAATTTCCCACCAAGTGTAGGTAAGTCAAGTGTATCCATGCTGGTTTCTTGAGTATTATAAACACGTTTATTTGCTTGATCAATTCATCATGTTAACCATATGAATGCATATGTGTTTGTATTAATTCAAAGACCTAGACTACCCCAAAGTTGAGCAAACTCTTTCGCTTGTGCCTCAACTAGCTGCGACTCGGTCACAAAATCTCCATCTCAATAACCAAGCAGCCCATAGAAGGTCGAAACTAAACCTCAAGCCCGATCATTGAGTAGCTCAAACGAGGTCAAACATCACGGCTTGAGAGGCTTGCGGACCAAGGGTCAGACCTTCCCATCAAGCAACCATAAAATCCTTAGAGGGCTTTTCGGCATACGTATGACAACTTCCTCCCATAGGGATGAGCACCGTCAGTCAAAAATGGATGGAGGACTAGAACCAGACATACAAAAGTTACGATGTCCTCTAATGAGATTGATCACCAATGGATACGTGCGGGTGATGGCCTAGATTTTTCCAAAGCTCGATGACTACAACTATGAAACCCAGTTGGTCCTTATGAGGCTTACCCATACCCATGACATGACATCCTTTCGCAAAAAAGAGCACAAATGGATGAACGTATTCGGTCAAACCTGACAACGATAGCTGTAAGGCTTAACCAGTAATTGCTTTCTCTCGGTGCCATGACCTCCTCATCAGGTGCGAGTACAATCGAGTAGCCGTGTCCATCTAAGCCCAGCAACAATAGCTGTAAGGCTTAGCTAGCGATCACAATTTCTCAGTGCCATAACCTCCTCATAGGAGGTGTGTATATAGGACAAATATATCCTATCAAGCCTGGTGACAATGATAATGATGCTTAGTCGGTAAACAAAATAAATACCGAGTAAAGACAAATTAACACACTCTCAAAGACATCGGCAACCATAGTTAAAGAAATCTAACTGATTTATAAAAGATGCAAACAGTACATCAAGAGTATCAGTTGGCATTAAAAATGTATGCAAAAAGCTGCCTACACCTACTGCTCGAGCAACTACCCTAGGGTTGGGGTCCCCCCGGCGTGAGTGGCGCAGGCCCCCTCTTGCCTCTGAATAGTCCGCCAGATCAAAGCTCTCCTACAAGCAGGGTGTTCTCATTTCAGAGAACCTTGAGTTGCTGCCATGCCTACCAAAGCTCGTCCTCAAGCAAGGCGACTCAATCCGGAGTCTGAGCGTTTTCCTTTGAGAGGTCTTGGGATCTCGCATCTAACTCAGACAACTTTCTGTTGAGGCAGGCTTCCTGCTCTTCACTCCACAAAGCCTCTCCGATAGCAGTATTTATTCAACGCTCCACATCCTCCATTGCAACAGGATCTACACGCGCCTGGGATAGTGGCAAGATCTCGGTGTCACTTCAGTGCATTGTCCTCTCCACCAGTCGAAGTGCCTCCTAAACATGCTAAGGAATAAGGCACAATCAGTCAAAAATAGCGGCAAAGAGCACAGTAATAAAGCAAAGAAACTCATAACGCAATACCTCATGGTAAGATGGCCCTTCCCAGTGCAACAGGCTAGGAGAATCCCTAGCTCCAATTCCAGTAGGGATCAGTAAGGATTGTGGACGCTGCACACTACGAGGATGAGGCGCCTCAAAACTTGGAGGAGATTCGAACCCACCCAAATCCCTTAGGAGCTCGGATATCGACTCAACAGGACGGGATACCCCCTCAATAGTAACCTCAGCTTCCAAGCCATCTCCAACCACTTCCTCCTCCGCTTGAGAACTTCCAACACCCTCCTCAACAGAAGCGATGGAAGAGATAGGCACAAATGATTCCAAGCCATCTCCCGCTTGAGGACGGGATGCCGCTCACTCCTTCGAGCATATTAAATGGAGATGGATCCTACACTATATACTAAATTCCCAAATACTCTTGCATTCACACATTCTCCTTCTCTCATATTTCTCTACTAATTGAAAAGATTGCTGACTAAAATATTAGCTGATATATCGGGGAGTGAATAAAGTATTCTTTTGGCCTCTTGTTTCTTTATTATAGTGTGTAAGATTTAAATTTGAAATAAAAAAAATCAGACCCATGCCAGGTGGACTCCCAAATAAGACAACTTCCTAATTCGTTTAGTAATCCCAATCCAGATACACATAAATAATATTATTTAAAAAAAAATTTTAAGTTACTCAAATAAGTAAAGTTATGCAAATGGGATAAAACTTGGTATATTCAGAAGATTAAGAGAATGATATTGTATAAATTTATTTAAAAATTTGTTAAAAATTATTTAAATTTTTTTTTGAATTGTTATAGGACAATTTTACTCTATTATATAAATATTATACGTATATTTTTTTTCAATATAAATTTAATATTTGTGGCAAAATTTTAGCCATTAAAGTATAAGATTTAGAGGTAAAATTATATATTTTTTGTCATAATTATTTGTCACTAAATATATATTTTAGTTATGCATTTAATTAATATTAGTCGCAAATTCTATAGTTAATAAAATTTATTTTAGTGGTAAAATGATTTTTTTATTATTATAGGGTATTATTTAATGGCAAATTATAACTTTTCAGTGACAGAATAACAATTTATTGCTAAAATAGTTAGTAACCGATTTTTATTGAAGACTTAATAATGAATTTATGTGTCGTTAATGAATTTTTTAGTAATAAATTTATAAATAAAAATAATAAAATATTTTATCATTAAAAATAAAAATTGTTATGGTCCGTGCAAAGATGAGAAAATTTTAAATATGGGATTATTTCAAAAGCAGTATTAGATCAATTAAAAATAAATGACTATATCTTCTATTTTTTGTTGTTGGCTACGAAGATTTTTTTGCCATCTATTCTACTGATCTGAAAGTTATATTTGAGTCCCTACATAATTTTGAGATGAATGTGAATGTAAGAAACTTGGATTATACAATAGGTTTTCTATAAAATCTATACATTGTTTTTTTTTTTAAATGACATACACTATACAAGGATAGAGTATAATATTATAGCATGTTATTTATACCATATGTGCTAGACTAACAATAAGAAAATGAGAGTGCATGAATCCCTATTACTCATAGCGTGAGACTCTTGATATTAATAATTAACTTATATTAGTATTGATGGCTGCCGGCCAAGAGGCTTCAGAAGATCGGAAACAATCCGGCACCGGCGTCCTCCCGCGTTCCTGGCCAGAATGGGCCAGCAGAACGCTCCGGGAGCACGTCCCTGAGAGACAGCCCAGAGCGAAGAAATCCCCGATACTCTCAGGCGAAAGACCACCACGCAATCCAGGAGCGAGCCTCCGGGACTGTAAGATTCACTGGAGGCAGTAGCAGACCGGCTGCTGAACCCTCTAGGGACAAGACGAAGTTGAGGGATTACCTCAACTCCAAACGATCAGCCAACACTACTCGCGCCGATCCGCGAGTCGACCAAATCTGGAACCGCGTGTTCCAGAATGACGAGCGCACCATCGACTTGGACAAATCTCCTTTCACTGCGGAGATCCTGAATCGTCCAATCCCAACGAAGTTTAAGATGCCATCTCTTGACTCATACGATGGTAGCAGTGATCCGGTTGACCACCTGAATCACTTCCGCACCCATCTGAGTCTACAAAGGCTGGAGGACTCAGCGATGTGCCGCTATTTTCCGCTCACCATGAAGGGAGACGCCAGAATCTGGTTTCACCATCTCCCTTCAGGCACTGTCGGCTGTTTTCGTGAACTCACGGATCTCTTCCTGGCTCAGTACGCCTCGAGCCGATGGGAAGAGAAGCAGCCGTGGCATCTCGCCCACATAAAGAAGAAACCGGGAGAGAACCCACGGCGTTTCCTGGATCGCTTCGTGGCAGAGGCCAGAAGGATCCCCAGGATTACTGAG
>JAOVVI020008871.1:0-13938 GCA_028571085.2 Nepenthes alata
TCGAAAGGTAGAGCATGCCCTAATTTCAACATCCTTTGGCTTTTATATGACATCAAGGAAGGATTCATAAATGTAGTAGCTATAGGAATGAATTGAACGGCAGTCATGCAACAATCTTTAGAGCTTCAAGGGATGGAGTTTTTACCGTCTTCATGCCAATGACAGAAAGAACTTCAACCAATGAGATAGCAACCACCATTAAAGTAAGTGCACAATTTCATCAAGCTCAAGCGAAATTTTGGTTGAAGCAAGACGGGTTGCATGGAAAAGGGCAATCAATTCGCTTCACCGTTTCCCGGTCGAAGTACCAATCGCCTACGGATTCTGCAATTGACTGCACGAAGAGAGCGGAAGAATAAGATCGTCCTGTTGTCCAATACACAAAGAACAAACTAACAAGATGGGAGTTGACAGAGTCCTCCCATTTTAGAGTGCTCTTATATTCTCAATGCTGAAGCCTTTACATTGACAACTTAGACAGATGTGAATATGAGATGGGTTCAACATATTTTATTATATTGTCATAATTATATCTGTTTCGACTGTCTGGAAGAGATCCTCACCGTTGGAAATATGGATGATAAAAAAAGGAAGGACACTAACAAGACTCGAGACGGGATATGCATGTTAAATTGCAGAAGAGCTAGATTTTTCAAGTCTACTCCCTTCTCACAATGTTAAATTGCAGATGGGTTATTGCCAAATTAAAACCAAATACCTCACCCATGAAGCAAATTATCGTACTTGTTTTCCATCAAATTTGGATCTATTGGAAATTATTAGTGTGCAACATCAAATTGGGTAGAGGAGTTAGCAGATTTGCAAAGGTTGCAGGGCCAATAGGATCACAATAATAAGTTGGTAGTTCCACCAAGCGAATATCAGATGAGTGAAGTACTTCTAATGTGGTTCAAACATTGAAAACATTGGCCACACAAAATACATGTGAAATTTTTATAAAAAAATTAGAGTTCATGATATAAATCAGAGAAAATTTGGATAGATTTTTTCTAGATATTACACCACAATTCATTTATATTGGCTCATGAAAAACTTGCATATTTCTTCTTATTGCAAAACTATTTTGGGGAAGAAAAAACAAAAACTATGCATTTTTATCGCTAATTCAATATAAAGTAGTGTCATTCATAAATTATATTTTACATACAGAAATAAACTATGAATTTAGTAAATATGTTTCCAACGTTCCGTGTTCTCATTTTTAGAAGATTAATGTATTGGTATCTCAATGTCATGTCCGTGTCCTGTGACGATATCTATGCTTCTGAGTGCTCAGTTGATGAATGTGACTTACCTTATTATCGATTTTTGGAGAATTGGGCCCGTGCCATGTTTCCGTCAACCATGTCTGGCAGTGTATAAAGCATGAATTTATAAACATTCCCCATTCTTTGTTCTTCTCAAAATCACTGAGGGCATTCAGCAAGGAATTCCTGAAACCTGTACATAGATTATTTTCAAATCGTCAAAACCAAATCAACCCAAACCACAAATAACAGTTTTACTTACGCATAGTTTGATGTTTGTTTGATATTTTATACAAACTGTATTTTTTGGTTTGATTGTGGTTCAAGAACGTAAACTAAACCAAACCAATTCAAACTGCAAACACAGAGATAAGTATATGTTTATATGTTTAATATACAACTTTCTATTATAATTAAAGATACATTGATCCTGTATAATTCTACTGTGCTTATGATTCACAATTCTTTACAAGTGATCAAATTCTTGATCCCTTCAAGAGTTCATTATAAAATAAAATATTACATACACTTGTTTGTACTTAAAATTGGTCACGATTCAAATGAATTTTCAAAATGTTAGAGAAGTTTTGGATTGCATTGAAAAGTTTAAAGAAATTACATAAAGTAATATTTACTTTTTTAAATATTGTATTTTATTTATTTTAATATAATTAATTTGATTAATAAAATCTTCTATATCTTTTTTTCTAATTGCAGGCCAAGTTCAAATTTTGCATTAGAATAATTCTTGATATTGATGATTGATACTTCTCTCATAGTTGTTTTAAATGCCGTTATTTTTTATGTTCGCTATATTTATTACTTCATTTCCTGACATATTTGAAATGTTATTATAAAATTAATATTATTTCTTAGTATTTTAATTTTTCATGTATAATATATAAAATTGAACAAATAATTTTTAGATTAGCAGTTCAGTACTATAAACAACTCAAGCCAAACAAATTCGTACATTGACAGTTCGGACAATTGAATGTTTGATTTGGTTTGGTAAAAATTCAAATCATAATGTGCAGTTTGATTGCCCATTATCCTCAAATCTGCAACAAATCGATCCCTGTTCATCCCTACTGATTACTATTGTTGCCACAATGCCTAATTCTCTTGATAGCAAAAGCATTGAATGTGAATAAAAACTAGCAGTGGTAACTGGAATGTACCTAGATGAGATTTTGGCTCATTCTGTTCTTGTTTTTTCATCATTCACAACTTTATTTAGAGCAGCATTAAATCGTAACCCGGTGCAGGTTTTATTATGTAAATTTGTTTTTTTCCTGATTTTTTTTCTTTCTTTTAAACTTTTCTAAATAAAAACAAACTCTTAATCTTAATCTTTTCCTGTTCATTTGCATTCCCACTAGCTCCATCATGATTGAAATAGCAAACTTTAAAGTTAAAATCAACTTACAGTCATAAACAACATGAAGCATACACCATCAAGAAATTTTCTCCTAAAAGCGCTAGCAGACAATATTGAGGCCCAAAAATGCACAATGCAACAGTAAAAGGAGTTTAGATATAGAGAGAGAGTGTGGGCTCACACATCTCCGTTTTATCCGTTGGATTAAAAAATCCAACAAATAAGATTTAAAACTTTAAAAAAAAAAAAATAGCCCCCAAACTACTGTTTGGGGTGGTGGGCTTTCCCTCATTTTTGTGCGAGCGTGTCCAATGGTAGGAATTTTAAGATAAGAAGGTTTGTATATAGTTATTTTTTTAGATTTATTTATAATATTAATATTCATTGAATATAAACCTAATAGTAGAAAAAAATTAAATAATTTTTCAAAATTTAAGTCTCAGTCAGTTGGATTTTTTTATCCAACTCTGAAAGAAGGATGTACCAGATGCATCTTCCTAAGGAGAGATGAAGGCTACGCAAATGGAGGGTCAATTACCAAGCTATCCTTGATTATGTGTTTTCAGCATAATGCCCCTAAAGAGTAATTGAACGTGCAGTTACAGCAATTTGCCATATTAGATAATAGTAAGAAGTGGAAGTAGCAAAGAAGCAGGGAGGTGGCTGAATTAATGAAAATATCAGTACCAGTATTAATCGTGATTATACTAGTATCGAATATGTCTGATATATCTATTGGTATCAAATATAATAAAAGAAAAATCTAAAAAACAAACTAATAGGAAAAATATCGGCTAACATATCAACAGACATACTACGATATATTCCCAATACAGTAATATATTACGATATTATAGAGATAACCAGAAAAAAAAATCCGCCAATCTTTTGATGTTTTTGCTGAAGTATAGGAGGTAATGCTTACTGTTTGGGTTGCAGTAATCACATTTTTGAGTGATTTTCATATGCATGCAATTCATTTTCTGTAACATGGATCTTGACCAATATCCATTTAAATGGTTTATGATGCACAATGAAAACATGGAAATGGCAGCAGCCTTATCAGTGGTAGTTTGCTGAAATGTGCGAGAGCTACTTTCTCTTCCTTCAAATTTTTCTAATACCAAACAGAGCCTTAAAATTCAGATGGAAAAAGTTCGGAATCATAAGGTTGGCCTCGCTTCTTGAGTCGAGATTTACTACTTCCACAAAGAATCTAGCCTCCAAGATATATTCTTGACTGAAAATAATTCTATGAACAAAATTTTGAGCATATAATAATTCACGAAATTGCCCATGTGAATTTTCAACAAGAAATGCATAAATTGATGGCAGTGCACAAAAACTTTCACCAAGTAATATCAATTGTCTCTTTAGGACATCGATATTCATGGAGCATATGGTCGAGAATTGATATTAATATCTATAAAATCACTTCAATAACAGCTATCTAATTCATGGATGAAAATATTTGCATGGGTATCATTTATAGTCATATCAGTATTGAAAATATTAGATAATACGTATATATATTAGATATATCAAATGTAAAAAAAAATTTCTAAATATTATAATCTGATAGAGCCATATAAGCAGATATATCGACCAAAAATCAACTAATACAACAACATATTCCAATATTATCGCAATATCGGAAAATATCATGTTCTATGATAAAAAATGTAAAATCCTTGTTCTATTCTTATTAGAAATAGATGATTTCTTAATAGTTTTGAGAACTCTATTCCTTATGCCTTGCTCCTGACCCTCGCCCGAGAGACTCATGGCACTGTTAGTTGTTTAAGGTTTTGTAGGTCATTTTCTTTCCTTTTTTAAGGCATTTATTTTCCTATGAGGTAATTTTATCTATTATTAGAAAGACAAGAAGTCTCTTGTTTATTAACTGTGTGCAACTTATCAGGGGTCTTCATACCAATACATATAAGCTGATGTGTATTATATTGACTGATATTTATATCAATGATCCAATCATAAGTAAACAAGCTTTGTACTTTTTGAGATAAGACTGGTAGAAAGTTTATAGGTAAAAAGTTATCCTATTACCTTGCAGTATCACCATCTCGCTGGGGTTGCAGTTATGAATATTGATTTTACATCTGAGCCAGTTGCCATGGGGATCTGATGCAGCTGGTGCCAAAACATTTTGTATCTGAAAAACAACTACCCAGAGTCAGTCATCAATGAAATTATTGGTACCAATATCTACAGTGGTAGCGGCTATATAGCAATATACAGTTGCTACAAAACATATCACGATATTACTGATACAGAAACATATCATGATATAATCGTAATATCAGATATATATCAGTATCAGGGGGGGCATCACGATACATATCGGCTAATATTTGCATCGATGGTCCAAGTGTATTAGATGTACCAAATCATGGATGAAAATATCATTATCAAGCGTGGCTATATAAGTATCGGTCATACCAGGTGAAATATATCAGTATCGGACCTAAATTGTTTTTGCAAATCTGAACCTAAGCGATATATTTCAGCCGATATTCTAAAAAATATGAAATATATCGGCCGATATGTTGAATATCAAGTAATATATTGCGATACATAACGGGTATAGAAGAATTTTTGGGTATTCTATGGTACTATAAATATTGGTATATGAGGATCCGATATTGATATATATCAACTGATATTTTATTTCACGGACCAAATTAAACAACCAGCATTGTTTCAACCAAGAGTTTACCTGCCAAAAATCATAAGCTGGGTTGACAAGGAAAAATGGTGTCTTTATGCTTTTGATAATTTCTTTGGGAAAGAGACACTGGCCAATGCATAAAGAGTTTAGTGAATCAAAGTGAGTAAACAAAACAAATAATATGAAAAAAAGAGAGAAAATATAATCCACCTCAGATGATTTCATCTTGGCAACACAATCTTTAGGTAAACTTTTCGCTAATCCCTAATAACATTCAGGACAAATAAGATCTAATTAATTATAATGATGCTTTAGAAATGAAAGAAAGAATTATAGTACAGATGGAAAAATCACAGCAAGGAAAAAAATGAAAAATAAATAAATAAATTCAAAACCACACGCCAGATTAAATAACTTCTAAAACCAAAATCTAGATAAAAAAATATGATATAAACAATTTGGATTCAATTAGGTTGGAATTTAGATAGACGAGCCAGCAAGATTGAGATTACATTGTCTTATTTTTATCTCCAAATCCATAGCAAATCTCACGACAAATGGATTGAAGGCATGGATGAAAATATCCATATCAGTATTGGTATTAGTACCGATTGCGGTTATATTGATATCAGATATATCGAATGAAAAAAAATTCTAAGATTATAAGCTGACGTCATATATATTAGTTAATATTTAAAATATTAAAATAAATCATTGATAAGGCAATATTTTGTGATATTACGGTGATATCACAAAATATCGATATCGGTATCGTTCGTGACTATATCAGACAATAAATATCTATATAAGATATATCAAAATAAAAAAAATTATAAGAATCATAATCTGATATAGGGTATATTGGAAAATATATTGTGATATATCATCGATACAACAGTATATTGCAATATTGTAGCGATATCAGGAAATATAGGTATTGGAGCCAATACTAATACATATAGATCGCTATTAATATCTATGTTTGATGAATAAAAATGAAGGGTTGGATGATAACGAGAGGAAAAAAGCACTAGTGTGAACTGTGAAGTGACATTTGAATCAATATTATCAGCTAAGCAATCTCCATTATAATTCGAAAAAGTAACAAAATTACATAATAAATTACTAATACAACATGTGTGTGTATGCCAAAAATCAATGACATTAAAGTAATTGAAATTCACTTAACTCCATTAAATACCAACAGTAGACCTATGTAAAAAATACTATAAACAAATAAACATAGGGAAAATATAGAAAAATAAGGAAACACAATCCTCATATATAACCTTCCTAAAAAAATCTCAAGAAAAAATGGCTTAATCCATCATTTCAGTCTAATGAAATCTTAATTTGGCCTTCCAGCACAACAATAAGACTGAGATCAAGCGAAAGATTTTGATCAGATGCAAAACATTTCCAAGCATTGATGCATGCAAATATCGGCCAATATCGGCCAATACAATTCATAGCGGCCAATATTTTCGGTATCAGCTAATACAACTAGCATATTGGACAATATTGGCTGACGAGGTTTTGTCAGCTTACGATTTTAAAAAAAAAAATTTCATCCGATATATCTCATAGCGATAGATATTGCCAAATATCAATATGACCATGATTGATACCGATATTATTATTTTTATTGATGTTTCGAAGTTAACATACACCATTTTAGAGTCAATCGGGAAAACCATATCATTACACCTAATAAATGGTTAAAATTTTTTGGAAAAAAACAGAAGAAATATCAGCAATTAGAAATTCACCAGAAAAGATAGATTATGAAATTCACCGAAGGGACAAAAGGGCATGGGATAATAGAGAATTCAAAAAATTGGCCTGTGTAATAAATTTGAAGATGTACCTGTAATTGAACTACATTCTGATAAAAAGATCGCATAGTGCGCATTCCACTAACATCTTTCCTGAAATTCAGAACAAATTCAATAGATTATATACCGAGACAGAAGCTTTTTCTTTCAAACATGATAAAAGTAACAAGGAAAACAAATTGCAACGTCACAGTTTCCATAACAATGCAGCCCTCTTATGCACCCAATAAACTTTGAACAATTAAAAAAAAAAAAAACTACATGGTGGATTACCGATCGTATATCTCACACAAAATGAGTATCAAACAAACAAGAGAGATATAAGAAGGTAGAGAGAGAGAGAAAGAGTTACAATTTGTTATATCAACAAGTCAAAGCATGATTATGTGAGCCATTCATGATGAAAATATCAGTATGGTATTTGTCACAACCATTATTATCAGACATACCAAATAATATGTATTGATATCAAATATATCGAATGAAAAAAAATTTGAAAATCGAAAGCTAAGAGGTCCGTATCGGCCAATATTTTATATATCGGCTAATACGAAAATAAATCGCGATATTATCATGATATCGGCAAAATATTGATACCGATACATATCAATAGATATGTATCAGTAGATATGTATCATATATGTCGATATTTGCATCAATGATGCTATTAGTCTGACTCAATGAGCTTTTCCAAAGTAAAACCTTTTGAAGATTACAAATAGGGTGTTTCAAAAACTTTGAAATTCATTTACTATATTTTCTCTATGACATCAAATAATAATAATGGGAACAGTCCTCATAGTCACGTTGAAATCCTTCCAGAGTATCCATGATAAACTAAAGAGCAAGCTCACCCAGAGATACAAGCTCTCTGCAGACAGCACAATTTAAAAGAACATAATTTACTTTCCTCATCAAATTAGGCCATGCAAAACACCGTACTGAAACCTTACTTGAAGCTACCCACCAATGAAATTCTCCTAAAAGAATCAAAAAATAAAATAAAGCTAGTTTACAGTGGGATTCAGTCCTTTTTTTCTCCCACAAAATAAAACCCCTCACCACAGAATGAGCTTCATAGTGTTCAACATTGTCATTATTAGAATATTAATCCCAATTATTTACGGGGTATGAAACTTGAAATTAGATTAGGTATATTAAATGTGTTATTGTCTTGTCCCTAGGAGTTTCAATTAGATTTATGTCTTCTATTTAAATTTGACATTTGAAAGGTTCCAACTTAGTATTATATTATTGGAGTCATTGTGCTATAAAAAATCAAGGAGTCATTGTGCTATGAAAAATCAAGAAGTTGAATACTTTTGAATAACAATTCTGATTTTCTTCTCATCTTTACTATCTTATCCTTATTTTTCTTCCATAGTGTATGAGTTAGTCCACCACTAGCACATCAAATTGGTATCAAAGGCATTAAACAATTAGCCACTAAACAAACTTAGCCCAAAACCACAATCCAACGAGTAGTAGCCATGAACAATATCTTCCAACCAAAATTTTCAATTTTAGGAAAAGGCAAATATCAGAATTGGAGTATCCAGATGAATGTGCTCTTGAGATTCCAGGACTCATGGGACCTTGTTGATAGAGGGTATGAAGAGCCCAACTCTCAAGCACAATAGGACAGCTTGCCGGAGAATCAAAGAAATCAATATTAGGAGAGGAGGAAGAAAGGAAAAATGTGCTGTATTTTATCTATCAAGGCGTAGATGAAGTGAACTTTGAAAAGATTTCTGTCACTACTACTTCTAAGCAAGCGTGAGACATTCTAAAAAAGTTCATTTCGGGGAATTAATAAGACGTTGAGGTTGCAACTGTAAATTCTACAAAGCGAAGTTGAGTTTTTGAACATGCATGATGATGAAACCGTTGTTGATTATTTCACAAGAATGATGATGATTATAAATTGAATCCGGAGATATAACGAGAAACTTGAAAGTGTGGTAGAAAAAAGTTCAAGCTCACTTAGTTCAATGTTTGAGCATGTTGTTTTTGCAATTGAAGAGTCAAATGATCTTACTACTTTGACTATCGATGACTTGAAAGCCATGCTTGAAGTTCATGAGCAATTGAGCAACAAGAAGTCTTCGACTTCAGTTGAACTTGCCCTCCAATCTAAGCTTTCTTTCAAGGAAGGCAAAGATCAAGGAAAGACCTTTTAGAAAGGTAGAGGTCAAGGCTATAGAGTTTGAGGTATGAATAATGGTGGAAGAAGTAGAGATGGAGGTGGACATGGTGAAAATTCCTTTAATTCTAGAGGAAGGGGTAGAGGAAGATCACGAGGAAGAGGTAATGGCAGATATGGTGGATAATGACATGGCAAAACAGATGTGAAGTTCTATAATTGTCAAAACTGAGTATTATAGCTATGAATGTAGATTGAAGGGCAAAGATGAAAGTAGTGAGCATGCTAATCTTGTAGAGAAAGATGACTATAAAGCCGGCCACACCTTATTTCTAGCCCACCATGGGCTTGATGGAGACAAAAGGAATACGTGGTTCCTAGACACCGGTACGAGCAATCACATGTGCAATAAGAATGAGATGTTTATTGATCATGGGTAAGTCATTCTTGGTGACTCCTCCAAAATTTTGGTAAAATGCGAAAGAAAATTTTCTTGTCAAACTCAATAACAGTTTCATAATTTTATTTCCGATGTTTATTATCTTCCGAGCATGACCAACAATATCTTAAGTTTGGACAACTTCTAAAACAGGGCTACACTACTAGCATGAAGAATCTTTATCTTACAATCAAAGAGGCTTCTAATAATTTGAATGCTAAGTGTAAAAATGTCAAGCAATAGGATGTTCTTCTTGGGCATCAAACATGATGTTGTGAAGTGCTTAAATGTGATCTTGAAAAACAAGGCATGTTTATGGCATTTGAGGTTTGGCCACCTCAATTTTGGTGAGCTAAAAATGCTTTCAAACAATGACATGGTAAGAGGTATGCCCTTAATCGACTATCTGAATGAGATTTGTAAAGTATGTATTCTTGAAAAGCATTATCGATCTAACTTCTCCAAGGAAGTAAAGTGGAAAGCACCACAACCGCTTGAGCTTGTTCACACAGATATTTGTGGTCCATTGAATCTAATTTCAAATGAAAGAGTAGATACTTTCTTACCATAATGAAATAATAGATATTTTATTACCAGAATATTTTATTTTATTTCTTAAATAAAAAATCCAAAGTATTTGATATGTTCAAAGAATGTAAAAGTGTTGTAGAGAAACAAAGCGGCACTATATCAAGATGTTGCGGTTTGATCAAGAAGGCAAGTACACTTCTGATTCTTTTATAATATTGTCACATCCTGCATTCTTATATCTATTTTAATTATAGGGAACGTGTGCTTATCTTAACAATTTGGTAAATCACAGTAAACCATATTACACAGGATCCAAAACAAGGCCAATAATCGATAGCTCTGACATTTATACAACCATAATATAATGTCAACTTGTGATAAGAAAAGATGCCAACTAAAATTCCAAACTCATCATATAAAAATTATACCAAAATTTACAAGATAACCATAAAAAATCGACAAACATATTTCTAAACTATAAATACTAAAAACTTATATTTTTGGGATGCTTATAAAATTACAAGTTCTTACATTATTACTTAAACTAAACCAATTATATCATTACAGATTACTGCATACTTATTGGTTCTTTTTTAATTTTGTTTACCAGGCCTAAATTCTAGCGAAACATCTGGAGAGAAAGAAAACAGTAAGAGAGTGAACCAAATATTCAATAAGAACATAATAGTCAAGGACATGCATGTTTATCTTTAAAATAATTTATAAGAAGGAATGTGGATCATGATGCATGTAAAAATACATATATACTTTCAGAACATTTTCATTATGTAATTGGCTTTTCTTTTTCTCATACTTAATTCTTATTATTTTTCAGCACATTCTTACCTTACATATCTTAAGTAACCAGGACTAGTAGACCTTATCAACTAACGGAGCATTTAATCGATATTTGGATTGTGTTCATTCCAAACAATCAAAGGCCAAAATCGCATAACATAGCGATACTTTCTTTCTTATTTACATCCCAAAGATAGGATGGATTGTGTTCACTCCACACAAATCAAAGGCCTTATCTTCCTTATTTATATACCGAAGACAGGATGGTACTATCTATTGTCTCCTGATAGACGAGACCGAAATCGCACAACAATACTTATTCAGACAACGATCTATACTATAATATTCTAAGGTACACCAAAAAATACTATCCGTTGAAATAAATCATTAATTCAGTTTCTTAACTTCTTAAAATTTTGTAGTAAAAGCCCTTATTCATAATCTTACTTCTTCTTCTTAATTTTCTCATCTTAGAAAAAATTCATATTTTCTTGGTATCATATTGGCTTCCACTCATGTATAAACATATCATATACATTTGTAATAAAATCACGATAAAACACATAGTATATTTCCATAATAAAATCATATCAATGCATAATATAAGTTCGTATATATTTTAGTATGTGCTGGACTTATTTTTAGACAACATATTATTTAATTTCCAATCCAAAAATTCCATAATTTACTAGTTTACTAACCGGTTCGATTCTATTTCATCTCTTTAACCGGTTTGATCACAAATCTAATTTATGAATCGGTTTGACTTTTCATAATATTCTGCCGGTTATATCATGTGAGTCGGTTCACCATTATCTATATGATAAATGGCCGAGTTATTATTTTAAAGGAGCATATATAAAGATCGGTTCACTTACCAAATTAGCCGGTTCCTTAGAAATCGGTTCATTAAATATCTTTAACATTTGATTCTTATAATGGTCAACCGATTTACATGATGTATTACTTGATTACTAATTTAACATACCATATATAACCGGTTTATTATTTATTTCTTGACCGGTTCACACTAAATTAGCAAGATAGACAATTAAGTGTAAATCGGCTAGTTTAGTGGCAATTTCCGTTCTGGGGCCGGTTCAGTGACCAAATCAAAGTATTTTGGAAACTGTTTTACATGGTGATAGTTAAGCCTTAGTACTAGAAGACTTGGCCGGGCCGATCGCTGGTTCAACCGGTACACAGCCGGTTTAATCCATTTTCCTAGACTGCCCTACTACAGCGTTAATAGAAATATAGGGTATGGTTTAGTTGTCGTTTTGGGGTCCAGTTTGGTGGTTAAACCCTACCAAATTTTACAAGTTGATACTTTAATATCATTTTAACATACTTAAAATACTTTGGCTACTGGTTCAGCCGAATTGGAGCCTGGTTTGACTCATTTTCATGGGCTGAAATTCAAAATTTCAACAAACTATTGAAGTTTAGTCCGGGTTCTGATATGTGATCCGATTCAGTAACCATATCGAGGAATTTTTGGAAATCATTTTACATGGTGATAGTTCAACCTTAGTACTAGAAAATATGTCCAGGTCGGCTACTAGTTCAACAGGTTCATAGCCGATTCAGTCCACCAAAGTGGACTACCAGATTTGCAGAGGTAAGTTTTTCTGTTCATTCGGGGATCCAGTTCGGTAGTTCATTCAACTTATTTTCATGAACCGATTTTACACAATCTTAATAAGGGTCTTAACTAATTGGTAACCAATTTTGAGCCGGTTTGGTGGTCGGACGGAGGCCGGTTTGGCGGTCGGATGGAGGCCAGTTTGGCGATCAGACGGAGGCCGGTTTGGCCTGATTTCCCCAAACTGTCATTTCCAGTATTCTAGTGCAATCTGGCCGGTTCGGTTTATTCAATTTTCTTGAGGCTGAACTGCTCGAATTTTCAAGAGATATTTTTAAGTCAACTTCATGACATCTTAGAGAATTCATTAAAGTTCATATACTAATTTCTATAGAGCTTGAATGGATCAAAAACGTGATGAAAATCATCACCAACAGCAGTCCCTGATTTTCTCGGTTCAAACTGCTAGTTGACTTAAAACTCTTTGAATCCGGCCTAATTCATGAGAATTATTTCAAAATAAAAATATGGTGATTTAGCCAACATATTAAAATTTCTTCACTAAAATTTTCATAAGACAAATCGGCCATTAACAGTATGTAAAAATTAGCATATCAATAAGCATAACAGCAGGTTGCAGAATCAACTTCATGATGCATGTTTCTGAATTTTGGCTATTCTAGTATGATAACGGTAATGATTATTCCAGAACAAAAATATGGTGATTTAACTAATATCTTAAAGTATATTCAGTAAAACTTTTATAGTGTGAATCGATCAAATAAGGCATGTAAAAATTCAGATATCAGTATGGTGCAACAGAGTTCAGCAACAGAGTCCCATTTAACATGTTCCTGAACTTTGCTCCTTTTAGTATGGTAATGGCAAGAATTATTCTCAAACAAAAATATAGTGATTTAGCTAACATTTTAAAGTATATTCAATAAAAATTTTATGGTATGAATCGATCAAATAAAGCAAGTAAAAATTCGGACATTAGCAAGGTGCAGCAGAGTTCAGCAACAGTGTTCCATTTTGACATGTTGCTGAACTTTACTCATTCTAGCATAGATTTGGTGAGAATTTTAAGTATTGGACCGACAATACTTCAATTTAATATCAAGAATTTAATAAAAAATTAAAGAGGGAGAAGAGTTTTTGCCTGAAAATATTTTTAATTTAATTTTGAAGTTCAACTGCCAAACGAGTCATTCTCTAGACTCTGGTTTTGGTTCTCTATTTTTGCTCTACTTTTCCTTTGCTTTGCTCTCC
>JAOVVI020008872.1:1872-13937 GCA_028571085.2 Nepenthes alata
TATTAATATTGTTAAATGAGTTTTTGAGAATTGGTTTGAATTTTGAATTGTTGAATATAATTGTGTTTAAAGTTAAAAAATCACGCAGCTGAAACTAATTAGTCACCTGAAAATAGAATGGGGCCTTATGGGGATAAGCCTTGGATATTGATTTGATATAATGAATGAATGTTGATCTTTCATTTGATTGATTCAATTGGATTATGCCAAATCTGACTGCAGATCTGCTTTCTTAAACTGTACTATGATTATCTTATGAATCATTGACACAGGACGTGGACACGAAACGACGTAAACACGTTTTTTTTTAAATGAAGGCATAACACGTAAACTAAAATAATGATTTATATTTTTTAAATTGATGAACACTATTATTTTAAAGTAAATGTGAGATAAAAATATATATTTTTAAATCTCACACACATTTACCTATAATATTGAAAGTATGTCACTTTCAATATTCCACGACTATGTTTTCTTCATTGTTTCCATTTCCATCACCATAATCGGTAAAAACAGTACATTTTAACTATATTTTCTTTATTGTTTTTATTGTCCAACATGTGTCAGATACTGACATTTTAAGCTCAAGAGAGTGTTTGTGCTTGCTAGGTTAAAATTGTCCCACTTGATTATTATGGTAAGATGTGATCCCTAGAGAAAGGACGGTGTTGTATAGATACTGATATGATCCAACCAGATGATGTCTCTTGTTGATAAGAGGATTTTATCATGAATGAACAGAAAAATGTGGCAAAAAGAGCCAAATTATTGAGCACAAGTCCAAAAGCCATGCTGGGGGTTATGAATTCATTGACTAGTCCAAGGCAAATATCTTGGTTTCTTTGTTACCAAGCTAAGACTTATATTGGGAAGGAGGAGCACAACCTGTCATATTGTAATGGACTCATCAATGTGATATTTTAGGAATCTCATACTTACCTTCTTTTTATTGACTGTGAAACTAGTGAAGTTACATGATGAACTAATAAGCCAGTGGAAGAGCTCATTGATGATGACGATGAGATTGTTAATGTTTTGAGCTCACCATTGATGACAAATTTAGAGATCGTCAATTAATCTTTCAAGCTCAAAAGAATGAAAAAAAATAGGACGGTATAAATGCTTGCGTGGAATTAGAGAAATGATTGAACTACCTCTGCATCTATCAATGTCGATTTATGTACATTATGTAACACATTTAAACTCACAATCGACCAAATGTCACGACAGGTTAGAGAGGTGTGTATATATACAGTCCTCTAGATTCAAAAAGACTAATATTTTTATGAATTGAAGCTGTCATTTTGTAGCAAGTTTTAGTCATTGTTCACCCTCTTGCACCCCTGCCTTCAATGAAACTGACACCCAGAAACATCATTCACAAAAGATCAAGCACTAACTCATTAATTACTGGCCACATTGAAATAATATGACCAAAAAAAGGGGAAAAAAAGGGACTGATAAAACCCTATTAATTAATAAATTGTGGAGAGAAAATGATGAGAAGAGAAGAAACTGATGCATTCCTAAGGCAGGCTGATTGAGGCGATAACAGTAACAGGAAAAGAGAGAAAATGTGCTTATTGTTGTCCGTTCAAGCCTCTTCGATTTCTCTGCTTAATAAATTGCTGCAAGCTATCTAGAGGTTTTGTTGGATACATCTGTTTTGAGTTGTAGCACTATGATGCTAATTATATTGTTAGGGTTTAGTGCTCTCTTTTTTTCCCCTTTTCTATCCATTTTGATACCTTATTTGATTTGATCATTCAGTGACTTTTGATCAATTTTGATGGTATTAACCTCTCTAGTTCTTCTTGCTGGTTTGCCTCCTATCTCGGGTGCTTAAATTGACATCTCATGACTATTTGATCGTAGTATGAAGCATGTCCCGGGATTCATAGAGAAAGCTGAGGAGCTGAAGTCAAAAGGAATCGACGAAATTCTGTGCATTAGTGGTAATTTCCAGAAAATAAACTGTTCGTAACCTCGGCATTGAAAGTCAGGACATAATATTTTGTTCTTATTGCTGCTTTGGTGTTCGGTTGCAGTTAATGATCCATTTGTGATGAAAGCATGGGCGAAGACATACCCCGAAAACAAGGACGTTAAGTTTCTTGCTGATGGCTCTGCAACCTACACCGCTGCTCTAAATTTTGAGCTAGACCTCTTGGAGAAAGGGCTCGGAACTCGTTCGAGGAGGTTTGCTCTCCTGGTTGATGATCTCAAAGTGAGAGTAGCAAACGTTGAATCTGGTGGAGAATTTACCGTCTCTGGTGCTGATGAAATTTTCAAGGCGCTGTGAATTTGTATGTCGCCATCTTTACTTGCTCTCTTTTGCTTGGCTGCTCGTGAGCTTTGATTTGCTGTTTTCACATCAACAGCTTGTGGGGAAGTTGACTTGGTGGTTAATCATCGTTGGAAATAAACACGCGTTGATGTATTGAATGATATTTTGCTACTTTATCGGCTGATATACTCAATATTTGACTACTATATCAGTTAATATATCTGATATTTGTATCGACCAAATGGATGAAAATGTTGGTGCCAATGTTGATCGCGATTATATTAATATTATCAATATTGAATAATACATATCAGTATCAGATATATTTATAAATTTTTTTTTGAGAATTATAAGTTAATAGGCAAATGTCCCAATGGTAGATTAATATATTGTCAATACAATAATATATCTTAATTTTTCTGTAATATTGGCAGACTAATGCCCAATATATCATATATTGGTTGATATTTTCATATTAGATCATTTTTGTAGAAAAAATCATGTAAAATGTTTAATACCAATATATATTGTATGATATGTTTGATAACGATGACTATGACAAATAATGATAGGAATTTTGTTTTCCTTTTTTTTAATAATTAAACTATCACATTAGCAAATAGACTCTTCCCACCTTATTATATTCCAACAACCAAACGTACCATTAATGAATGTTTTGTTTGTGGTTGGGGGTGGTGTGGACAAGGAAATTAACTACATAAAATTTGATACAAATTGCGGGGAGCCTAAATTAATTTTTTATTTTTGTTTTTTATAAAATTTGATGATTCTTATTAATTATGTTGCCATATTAAATAACTAATAATGATAATATAACTTTAAAAACCAGACAAAACTCAATACTGTAAATTTCACATATTATCAATATTTATATTTTAATTTTATCACTTTACGTTTTATAATTACTAAAATATAAGTGTTATAAGCAATGGCTGAACTTGTAGGAAATTAAAAGAAAAAAAATTGGGCACATACATGTAGCAGATCGATATTTAGTGCCAGAAGAGTGTCCGTGTTTCTCAGGCTGTCAAGTCTGCCATTCTACCCCAATGCTCATACATATCCCTTGATCAATAAATACTCGAAAGATTTAGTTGATTTTGTCACAAGAAAGCAGCATCAGAACTATCAAACCGAAAAAAATGATAAAGATGAAGATAAGTAGGTTGGCGAACCGATATCATTCGACTTAATCCTGTGCTCCTGGGGATTCCTAATGCTGCTTTATCTATGGAGGATCAGACTCAACATACTCAACTTGACAGATGGTTGAATTTCTGCATCGGCATTTGCTACAATAGCACCCATCTGATCTGCCACGGTTGATGAATTTTCTACAAATCAATCGAAGGCCTCTTCATTGAAATGAAAACCGCATGAAAATTTCAAACTTCATTTCCCGCATTTCACCTAAAATGTTTCTGCAACATGAAACCAATCATCAAAATGAATGAGACATTTCCAAATCTTACCAAGCTGAAGTGCTAGAAGAATATCTCTGCCTCTGATTCAAACCTGCAAAGCAAATCACAGCCTTTAGGCCCTTTACTGCATTTCAGCATGCAGATCTAGGGCCCCGAACATTACATACCATGACGCATTGTTTAAAGGCACTGACCCTTCCTCCTGCAACAGTCTAATGTCTTTATATTGTGACAATAGTGAAGGGAATAGAACATTTACCTATAATATAAATAACATGCAGGGCACCTTTGATTTTAGCTGAGAAATGCAAGGCAGTTTGAACTGTTTAAGAACAGCTTCTAGAGAGAAGCATCAAAGCGAAAATAAATTGTCACATAGGTGAAAAGAGATGACTGAAATCCCAAAATGTATGACATTGATTTATTTTGCCAAAGGCTGACTGAGCTTAATTGAATAACAAACAGTACCCCCGCAATAATATTAAGCTACCAATGTCAGCAGGTAAGCAACATTGCATATGGCGACATTAGGCTACAGCAGATCAAGTCAGACTAGGCAAAGAACGGTGAGGAAAATAAAGCTATCAGTAACATTCCAGTGAATGCTAGTTTTGAATTTAGAGAAGATGAAGTGATTCTACACCAATGATAAAGTTAAAAAATTAACATAAGTCAAGTATATCTTAAAGTACAAACATCAACATATCGATGCTCTTGAAGTCAAGTATATGACCGAATTAATGAAATAAAACTTCTTAGATACATAAACCCCAAACATCAGAGTAAACAAACTTTTACTTTAAGCTCATTTCCTTTTCCGCAGAAAAGGGGTGAAACTGAAATGTTCTTTCCCTCAGCAAAGCTGGAAGCAACTTCAGATGGATGGAACCAATCAACCTCAGAAACCATATCCACGCCGCAATTTACTCCACCAAGAGGAGGGAGAAGCTTGCTGTGGAGGCGGCGTAAGAAGTTCAAGCATGATTTGTTTCTCCTTTGGGGTCAATGGAACGCCTCTGATGAGATTCAAAGCCATCACGTGGACATTGGTGTTCTGCCTGTGCTTTTTATAAGCCCAGGCTCCAGCAGCGACACCTGCAACAAGAAGCTGCACCGTTCCACAACATTAATACCAATAATAAGTTATGAACGGAAATATCGTTCAATATACAAAATATTAGCTAATACATATTGGTATCAGCCACCTCAATACTGCGACAAACTCACAATATGTCGCTATATCGGTCGATATTTGTCTCTTGGGTTCCGATTTGCAAAAACAATTTGTCTGAGACATTCGATGTCGATACACATAGTCTGATATAGCTGATACCAATATATGGATCCGTAGATTTAAATTTCCAATAAAAAAAGCAGTAAGATAAATACAAGGGCTCATGAACTAACAGGTGAAAGCCACAAGGCTGCCGTCTGCATATCAAACTTTGGTGTATAAAGAACAGTCTCCCCAAATTCATCCTCAAGCTTCTTATAGACCTCTTTATCAGTTTTTCCATCCCGAATTTCGTCGCGAATTAGCTGTAGCAAACTGGGATAACTAAAATAAACTGTGAAGCATAGATAACTGATAGAAAACTGAAAATTTGTTTAAATTACCCAAATCCAATTTAGTCACTTCATTAATCAAATATCCAATTTTCAAAGTCAGATAATGCTAGATTATTATTATTATTATTATTTACTATATAGTAGCGAAGAAAAAGCTAATATTTTGATTTCACAGACTAAGATATTAAGGAGCATTAATGGTTGCCCATTTAACTTCTTTAGGGATTACATACAGGGCTAATGCAAACCTGGAAATGGACAATATTCCCAAATTACTTCTTCAACCAAACAGAGAATTCTAAAGTCAGATATACGACAAATGTCAAAAAGAAACAAAGAGGGATACTATACCGTAGGATCATAATTTGGTAAATCTACGATTCCTGACAAGAAGCTAAACATTGTCATTTTGATTTTACCGACGAAGATATTAGGGGTAAACACTGATGGCTACTTTGTTCAAAATGTCCTCCAGTTATTAGTTAACTCTTCAGAAGCTGCGCAGAGTTCAAGAGAGATTAACCATGAATCAATGTCTGTGTTATGGTGTAGCAGCATCCCAATAGCTTAAGCATGCAGTGCTTTCACCACAGCTCAGCAGTGTACAATCGAAATTGAGGCCTATAAGCTTCCATAAATTGAGGTGACAAAAGGGGGATTTGGGTGTTTCTGCTACTAAGATTGTTATATCATCAGATCCTTAGCTTTTTTCACAAAATAGCTTAAAGATGGAGTGTTTTCACCACAGCTCAGCAGTATACAGTCAAAATTGAAGCCTATAAGCTTCTGTAAATGAGGGGACACAAAAGCAGAATTAGGGTGCTTCTGCTACTGAGACGGTTAAAGCATTGGATCCTTAGCTTCCAACAACTTTTTCAAAATGGATTTGAGCTAGAAATTCTTTTAGCCGCAAAAGTTGGTGAAATAAAAGAGGTGCAGGAATTGTACCATTCTTAGAGAACCTCGATCCATGGGAACACAATCTTTTCTTCTTTCAAAATTTAATGTTGCTCATCCTCAGATAAATTTACTAAGATCATTTCAAAGTTGACAACATTTGAATTCAAGGTGCTTATTCACTTGATTTCTACATAAGTCTGCATGTGCTAGGCATGGCGTACGAATCATTTCAGATTCACCAAACTTTGAACCGGGGTGTAATTATACTAGATATACCAATCTTCTCAATGATTAACATTTACTCTAAGATCCTTTAGGAATTTGAAATCGGATTTAAAAATTACTAAGTCTGCATGTGCTAGGAATGGCTCATGAGTCATTTCAGATTCACCAAAGTTTAAACTGGGGTGTAATCATACTAGAAATACCAATCTTCCCAATGATTAAAAGTTACTCCAAGATCCTTTAGGGGTATGAAATTCAAGATTAAAAAACTACCAAGTCAGTTTCACAGTACCACCAAAAGTCATTATTCATCAAACATTAATAGACTTCCCATTCTGGGTTGCCTTATCTTTTACTTGCACCCTAAGAAGCATGGACATACAGGTGGCACGATACCAACACACACTGACATGTTATTTTTCTGAAAAATGATGAAACGATAGGCTGCAACATGGTAATTAAATTCATAGTTTATTAACAATTTAAGAATATAATTGATCAATAACACTACTTTACACTAAACATTTGATCAGAAATACACATATCTTATTACACTGTCAAAACAAAATCCACAAGAAGAACTGATTTGTGTGTGAGCCAATGTATTAAGAACAATAAGGGCTTATGTTTACAATTATTTTCAAATAACCCATAATAATAATAAATTATTCCACACGATTTAGAGAGTGTCGTGAAGTATCGGTGTCCGAAACACGCTAGCCCGGGAGAAGTGCCGATACTTCTTAGATTGCACCTACTCATTAGCTAAAATGCAAATGCATCCAAAGGATATTACCTTCCTGAGGAGAATGGCAATGTCAGCTTGTGAGTCTTCAATGGACTGACTTCCACATTCGGTGCAACGAACATTGTGACTAATATTTCTTGCACGTGCATCAACAATTTGTGCCTTCTTCACTGCGTCCTCCCCGTTTGCCATCCTCTTAAGTGTCCAGCTCCCTGCAGACCCAAAAATTAACAAAAGTAACAACAACAAAACTAATAATAGAAAGCGAAAGAAGGCTGCTATAGGGAATTTTCTATAACGGCAACAACACCAAAATATCAAGTAAATTAACATAAAAAAGGAGAAAGTACTTGTCTGATTTCGACGATTAACAGTAGCGGCGGCAAGAAATAGCGGTGGCGGCAACCACACTATCGTCGCTTACTCTCTCTGCTATTCGATGAGCAGCAGTGGAGGAAGAAAATGCGACGAGGATCTGAGAAGAAAACAGAGACGGAAGAGAAGAGGGTAAAGGAAACGAAAGGGTAAAAGAACGGAAGAAGCAGCAGAAGAGAGAGAGGGGGGAAGGTCCTGTTCTAGAAGGTCCAGAAGAGAGAGAGAGAGGCCAGGAGGGCCTCGTTCTAGAAGGTCCTGTTTTCCATTTTTGCAATCAGTTTGAATTTTTTTCCTTTCGTTTTAATTTTATATAGGATTTAGAATTTAAAATTTAATTATTACTTCTTTTATTTTTTTCAACAAATAATCCCATTAAAACTTTTTATTATCAAAAGATTTTGTTAAAAAGAAATAAGGAGAAAATTTGTATTTCCTTTCTTAATTTTATTATTTTTTAAAAAATATACTTGCTTAATTTAATATATAAAAGTACTAATCCCTATTATGTGAAAAAATATTAAAGAGGAAAAACCAATAAAAAAATTAAAATTAAAAATATTTTCTTTTATGATAGAAAATAAAATAAAATTTTTATTAAAGTATTTTTATATTTTATTATAAATTAATAAATTATAAAACCTATTATTGTATTTTTATATTTCATTTCTACATGACATGTATTCAATCTATTTGGTGGATTGATTTATTTAATGGTATATTTGATAATAATAATAAATTAATGATGGGTCCCGATGCCAAGGGCCCATAAAAGAGCCGCCCAAAAGTTGAACCCGCATTCCGGGAGACCCAAATGGTTAAAATAATATGAGAGACTGAACACGGCCCCAAGAATCCGAGGACTCTTTAGACTCCCCATTAAAGTCCGAGAAAGCTTAACGCTAATAGTCCTTGGACTAGGCAAAGTCAATAAGACTTTGCCAAGACGAGGACTATCTCTTCATCCCTGAATAGCCAGATCAGGAGAAAAAAAAGGCCCAAGGCAACTGAGCACGCCAGCTCAGACGTCTTACTGTTACCAAGCAGCACACATTTCCTATAAGATGCTACCTCCACAGGAAATCATGGCGCTCAGAGCACGCTCAATCATTACGGGATTGACGTCACGTGCACGACGCGCCTAACATAGCACGCCAAATTAGCAGAGTTGATGGCTGGCTTCCTAGCACACGCTAACGCTACGTGTCCCCATTTCAAGAATAAGCATTCCACTATAAATACTCATCCTAGCACCCTAGAGAAAAGGGGGAGAATAGAAAGAAAAGGGGGATACAAGTGAGAACCAGATAATAGAGAAGAGGATAAGATTCCCACTCTTTGCAATTCTGTGTAGCTATCTACATTACCACATTGATTATTTGTAACATGTTCTAAGTATAGTGGAACCGTTTTAGACCTGACGTTCCGTGATTTTTTCCCTTTCATTAAAAGAGGAATTTTCACGTAAATTTTCACGCTTTGCAATTTAGGTCGAGGGCCTCGTGTTTGGAAACTCAAAGAGTTACTCTCACAACACAAGTCCTGAACTGCTCTCTTTAATTTTTCTCTATGCTGATGGTAACAAGAGTCAATGCAGGGATTCAACGCCTGGATCCTTTGTTTGGGGAACAGTTAAGGTATTTATAATGGTTGAGTTTCCCGTGAGTTCTGTCCATGTGGCGTTGGCGTGCGTCAAGAGTCCTGCCACCAACTCTGTAAGTCCCTCTTGTCCAATCAAAGGAGGTTGTGTGCACGGCCGTTTCCTGTAACGTTTGTTCTGCTGGCCGCGTGCCTTGCAAATCATCATTTCCTTCGCAACCTAACTGACTAACCACCTAATACTTCTCACGTGGTCCCTGCAGGCCAGGCGGCGTCTAAGATTCATTATAGGCTCACGGCCCATAGTGATTCCCAGGCCCACTGTATCTCATGGGCCGGTTCACGCGCTTAGGCTTCCTCGGCCTTTTTAGCTTCTGAGCCCATTTCAATGGTGACGGATCTTTAGCTTGAGCCTTGGGTACCCATACCTAACACTAGCCCATCATGCCTGGACCGACTTATAGTCGAGGCCTAGCATGTCCGTCCTAGCCCAACAAGCAGTCATATGACCAGCCTTGAGATGCGCTCGGTCTTGTCACGTTCTTGTGTCGCATCTTCCCCAGGTCATCGCGCCTTTCCCAGACAATCAGGCAAGCTTTTCTAGTGTTGCAGTTACTGCGCTGCATTAGAACTATGGATTTTCCTCCCAAGTAAACAATGCTCACTGGGAGGCGTGCCTCATTCAATGCGGGTTGGGAACCAGCTTGCCTATAAAAGGGCGGGTTCTTAGGTTGGTGTGGTTCATCCTTTGCTGGTTTCGGAGCAACGATGCAAAGGCCTTGCCTCACTCTGCTTCCAATGGGAACCTGTGAAGGAATTGGATGGACTAGCT
The DNA here is from genome assembly GCA_028571085.2 of Nepenthes alata. NCBI lineage: Eukaryota > Viridiplantae > Streptophyta > Magnoliopsida > Caryophyllales > Nepenthaceae > Nepenthes > Nepenthes alata. Next base: position 11,853 of record JAOVVI020008872.1, read on the forward strand.
GGAGACTTGGAGCTTCTGATAAAGACTGTTCTCACGCCTCCATCGTGGGTGACTTCTCACACTAGTGAGGGTGGCTTGGCCACTCTGCCGTCGTCGTGTGCCTCCCTTTTTGCTGTAGCGATCTCTTGTGCAATGGTAGATCATGGTGGATCCGTCACTGGACGCCTTGGCTTTTGTGTGACGAGCCTCTCATAGTCAACACTTCACTTGAACCACTATTCGTACAGTCTGGAGGGGAGGTGAAGGGTCGTTTTGGTGGCTTGGCTTGTTGGGTTACCGACGATGAGCCGTTTCTTGGCCCATCATGCTCAAAGAAATCGGAACAGTCCGTCCAGGGCTTACGCCCCGTGCTATGTTTTCTGCCTTTTTTTGTACTTTTGTCGTCATAAGCTATGTACTTTGTAAAGGAACTTTGATTAAGAAAAGAAGCATCCCTTTGCCTTAATTCTTCTATCTTGTTGTATGAATCTTCTCCTTTCCGGTATGCTTGAGGGGCGTAGACTGCTCTTGGGAAGCTCATTTCCGTTAGAGGTCCGCTCGTCCCTTCATTTCTGTGGCCTTGTCTAATTTTCTTTTGAAGTTGATCTTCGTGTTTCTTTCTTGTGAGTGTCCACGGACAGTAGCTCAGGGTATGCTGATAAGAAATTCCGCGAACATTCAGAGGCTTGTTCATGACCCAAAATGCCCGAGAGGCTTCTTGGACTCTGATCATCCTCGCATTATCTGTAGTGGTTCCCGCAGACTTTTGTATATCTCCTCAGGCATTCTTAGCACTAGAGTCTTTGTCGAGAGTGTGTCCGCGAACCTTCTCTGAATTCGAGACGTTGCTCAGCGCCACCGCCTTTGGCCATCAAGGTGCATTGAATGCACGTCGTTTCAACTGTCAGTGCTTCGGGAATCCAAAGGCCCACTAACTCTGCCAACATATGGGTTGCTGACATGTGGCCAGGGTGATGATGGCGCGCGCCTCTTGTATTTTTTCCGTTTTCAAATATCACGATTTGCCCTTATTTTCACTTTACGTGACCAGAGGAACTCCCCTTTAAATCTTTGGGTTGTGCTCTTCAGGATCTCACTCTCCTCTCAATTTTTCCCATGTTTTCCCTACTTTTACCAAAAAATTCTCATGTCTCCCAGGGTCAAGGATATCGCTTCCACCATTACTCTGGGCAGACTTGAAGCGATTCGCATCAAGTACGGCATTCCCGAGTCGATGACCATGGTGATTCCAGATAGGGATGCTAGGGCTTGTAGCTCTCTTGATAGGTTTATTGTGGTATATGAAGTCCACCTCAAGGGCGGGCTTTGCTTTCTCGTCCCGCTGGAGTTGTACCATATCATGATGGAACTCAATGTTCCGTTTGCCAGATTGCAGCCTAACGCTATTAGATATCTCGTTTATGTTTGTGTTTTCGCTCTATGCCATAAGAAGGTACTCGAGGCAGCTGTAGTGAAGGTGATATTCCGCTTTATACACAACTTAGACTGGATTGTCGCCACCCCTCGGTTTGATTCAATGTAGCCCAAGAACTTCCCAGATAAGACCCTGAATGTACATTTGGCCAGGTTGAGTTTCATCTGATTGGTCCTTAGGACACTGAAGATCTCCCTGAGATTCTGGATTTGGTGGTCGGTAATCTTACTTTTGATGGGCATGTCGTTCACATAGACCTTCACGTTTCTTCCAATCTGACCACAAAACATCTTATTCATAAGTCTCTGGTAAGTAGCGCCCGCATTCTTGAAGCCGAAGGGTATGACTTTGTAACAGTATGTCCCTTGGTTCATCATGAATGACGTGTTCTCCTCGTCTTCGAGACTTATACTTATTTGATTATAGCCCGAGTATGCGTCCATGAAACTTAGGAGCTTATGGCCAGACGTTGAGTCTACAAACTGATCAATTCTGGAGTGAGGGAAGCTATCTTTCAGGCAAGCTTTGTTAACGTCCGTGAAGTCCACGCATATTCTCCACTTTTCATTACTCTTCTTGACCATCACAACGTTGGACAGCCAGTCGGGGTAGTGTACTTCCCATATGAATCCCATGTCTAGAAGTTTTCTCACTTCCTCCCAAATTGCTAC
>JAOVVI020008873.1:0-13937 GCA_028571085.2 Nepenthes alata
AGATTTTTATTAGGAAATATTTCGGACTAGATTTTCTTCATTGAAATCCGGACTTCTTTTTATCAAGAAAATTCGGACTTCTTTTCACTAAGGAAATCCGGACTTCTTTTCACCATGAAAAATTCAGAATTCTTTTTACCAAGGAAAATTCGGACTACTTTTCACTAAGAAAATCCGGACTTCTTTTCACCAAGAAAAATCGGGACTTCTTTTCACCAAGAAAATCTGGACTTCTTTTCACCAAGGAAATCCGGACTTCTTTTCACCAAAGAAATCCGGACTTCTTTTTACCAAGAAAAATCCGGACTTCTTTTCACCAATAAAATCCAGACTTTTTTCTACCAAGGGAATTCGGACTTCTTTTCACCAATGAAATCCGGACTTCTTTTTACCAAGGGAATCCGAACTACTTTCTACCAAGGTAATCCGGAGTTCTTTTTTTTTTACCAAAATAAGGCCGAACTTGATTTCATCTTCAGGCCGATGTACTTTTCCTATTTCATTTTTCGGTCAACTGCCGTTGACCGTACTCGATGATTAAAATTTTCATTATTTTAAAATTTGGGTCGTTACAGCTACTATAAATAAACATGACCACTCTGTAAGATTCAGTTCATTAACCTCACTTTTGATCCACAGCACTCTGAAATGGTATCATATGGTTCAAATGTGCTAATCATGGAAATCCACTAGTGAATTTTTACAATCTCAATTAATAGATGATAGGAACATGTGCTACTGGACCAAGTAAGCAGAATCAATCATTATTTTCGAAGAGAAACCTATAATAGAAGTCACATCCATCAGATTCATTTAAAACATATAATATGACCATATTTATATTTTCTTATAGGGAATTGGAGGCAGAGAAGGGATTAATATTTGCAATACATTGTTTAAGTCATGGGCCTAGATTTGCAACATGACTTGCTCTGAGTTAAACACAAAGTTAATGACAAGATCACGTCTAATTTCAAGCTTGTCAAATAAATCAATCAAGTCTAAGCAAAATAAAACCAAATCAGCAGGCTACCTTTACCTATAGTACATTATAGAACCATTGGACAATAAACTAAATACTATTTCTCTAAAAATGAAAATTCTAGCATCAAACATCTACATGTATCATGAAAGGAAATATCAGCCAGCTTAACGTGTCAATTTTCAACACAGTTTCTTACAAAAGCTGAACAATTTTCCATAGAACTAAACTATCAAATATTGAAATGAAACTACTACATTCAGGAGCTTCATAATGTTCTAATTTTGTTGCAAAATCTGAACATAGATTTCTTTCTCAATCAACCGTTGAGATTTTGGAAGCTGACTCTAATTAGATCAGAAGATAGACCAGAACGATAGGCATTGTTTCTTTCTCAAATCACAAGTTTGACAAAGATATAACAATATATGCTTGGCAAAGGCTAGCAACTTTTGAGAACCAGAACAAATTGCAAGCCTTCCCAGAGATCCTACACTTACATTTCGGGAGGGGAAAGGGTGCCATAAATACTATGTTGAATATCTAGGAGGGAAACGAGTGAGCAACCACACATTTGGATTATAATATAACGTACGCTCCCAACTAACATATGACATACACAAAGGGCAGTCTCATAAACTCAAGCACAGACATTAATCTATCAAAAGCAGAACAACAGTAGATCTGATCTGAAGGTCAGCATTTCCATGAACCAAGAATCAGATGATATAGTTACGCAAACTTGCCTTACAATAATACAAACTCCGAAGTGACATCATAAAACAGAACGCATCAGACCAAGCTCAAGAACATTTAATAGCAAAGGCTTCAACGAACAGAAATCTTCAGATTACGAAGCAAACACACAAAAGCAAGATCTACGGACGCTTCACATGATGTACTATGGTACATTTCAAGCTTCATCACCAAGAGATGCAACCACGCATTTAACACAACTTAAATGGGAATTATCACAGGACAGTACCAGAGAAGACGATAATGCCCCAGATCTGAGTAAGCAGGATATGCGCATACACGCATATGGAGCAAGAAACGAGTTTCGAAAGCCAATACGAAGAAATGGAATGAAATCGTCGAGAATAAGGTTACCTGGATTCCATGCTCCAGACAATAAAGCTCCCAGCAGGCGTTTCCGACCTGAATACCAGCTTGCCCGATGTGAATCGAAATGCACTCTCTCATTTTCGGAGAGAATTTCTAGACCTAAATGAAATGCGAATGACGTAGAGAAAATCAAACGCGAAAGCGTTTATCAAGACGCCTTCTTCACAAACCTTAGTGGTGCAGTTGTGTCGGCGCTAACGTTTGCCTTTGATTGAAGGGATGAAGAGAGTTTAAAGGAGGGAATAAAGAAAGCATTTTAGGGTGGTTACGGTTGCCACTCGCTAGCCAGCTGTGGACAGGCTGTCAGCAGGCCACCGTGATTGGGTAACTTTGTTTAACCACGGTTACAGTGGCGTTGAATCCTTTTACGACTCAGGGCTGGGATTTCCTTTTTCGTCCCTCGGAGGGATCGGCAGTGACCAAATGAGAAATATTCAGTAAATGAGAACAACTTTGTTATTCTAACAAACGATTACAAGTAAATGAGAGATATTTAATTACATTAAAGTAAATAGTAGTGAGCAAATAAATATCAAGTATTTACTATTAAAATGTTATAAAATTAATATAAACGATTGTTATATAATCGATTTAATATAACATAACACTTCAAAAAATAGACGGACCGATTAATATCTAAGCTATAAAATATAGAGTCCCAATTAAGAAGGGGGACATTGCATATTTTGACAAATAATTGCCAATTACAAATATAATCAAATTATTGGAGCAAAGCCCTTCCAACCGACTCATTTCTACACTCATTTCCTTTCATCTTTTCTTTTTGTATTTTTTAATTATTTTAGAAAGATTATTAATTTAAATATTGAAAGACATATTGATGAGTGAATATCATATACTACTTACTTCAAGTTAAATTGTTGTAGTGAGTAGGATTCAAATTTGTTATACGAAAACTAAACTCGCATCCTTTCGTGGCAACTGAAGGTGCTATTTGGCTATCTAATTCGTATGATATTTTAGATTTTGTGTACACATTAAATATTAATAAAGTTTAAAATTTTGAAAAAATATATATAAAAAAATCTATTTCGATATTTTGTATATGAATTGGTAAATTTATGTGTAGTATTTGATACAAAACTGAAAAACCGATTCAATATTTAAATTAGAAGGTGTACGGGAGAAATGATTATCTTCTTGTGGTAAATGAAATAAATCTAATGGTTAGGCCCATAGCTGGCGGGCCCAATAAGAAAGTAGCCTTAAGTCCAGAAAGGCCCAACGCGCGTTAGACGGTCAACAATAACGCATTGACCGCCCGATGCGCAACAAACTGCCAGCAGCGCTCCTTCAAGACTGTAAATGCTTCTGTTGACCAAAAGTACTGTAGCAGCAGGCCGTAAAAGATAATAAACCCAATACGGGCCATGCCCAATTTGACAGGCAATTTCGTACACGAAAAGCAACGATCCTTTTTATGATTACACGCTTTCTTAAAAGCTGATCTTCTCTAAAATAGGCGGCAATTGATTCAACGCCAACGACAGAGTCTAACGGTCATACGAATATGAAGGGTAGGCAGATAATTTGATATCCGTTGCACTGTTCAGAAGAAAAAAGATCCATCAAATCACGCCAGTCACGCCCACAAACTCAGAGAAGGCCGCCCAGTGCTAGGCCAAGGAATGTGGCTCTCCCCACCATCTATATAAACCCTGAATTTTCACTCTGAAAAGGGGACACTCTCTAACTCACTTCCAAGAGAACAAACACTTTCAGAACATACTTTAAGAAAACACGCTTTCCAAGACAAAAGAGATTTCCTAATACAGTCTAAGCTACGAACGCTTACAGTGCTCAAGCAAAACTCTCTCTCTCTGAAAAGCATTCACCTTCCAATCCCACTCTAAGCCTCTAGATTGTAAAAGTCTCCTCCAACTCTCTGAGAACCATCCTCCAAAGCTTCCATGCTTTTGGGACGCAGCTTTCACTCGCTCTCTGTGAACAGCGAGCTGGAACTCACACTCTCAACGGGCCACGGGATCATCTCTGCTTCTACAGGCTAACACTCTCGATAAATTTATTCTCCCTCTCTCTCTTACTTATCAGTTTACCTTTCTCAGTTTGAAGGCTTTTCACTGACTTGAGCATCAGAGTATTTTCGGTGAGACAACCTTTCGTCGGCACCTAGCCTCTCGTTTTCTGTTGTAGTGTGCAGGATTCAGACTCAGCGAATGAAGTCGGATCAAATCAACCGATTGAATCTGAATCTGTTCGAAGTCGGATCCATGTACGTATCATTGGTGCCGTCTGTGGGAAGTGCTTATAAAAAGTCAACCGCATTTTCCAGAAACTTTCTCCGATCAACAGAATGGTGAACACAATGGTGCAAGCAAGTGAGCCTACTCGAGATGTAATTTCACCAAACCAGGACCACGCCATTGGCGCCGTGGTCAAAGGGGTAGCCGGTGGAATCCCGGTGTCCTTTTTCCAGAACCTGGCGGAGCACATGCACAATACGGACAGGATGCTCCAAATACTCTGTGCCCGCCAGGAGCAAGCACAACTCGGGGCTGCACCAGCGATGGCCCCAACATCGGCATCCAGACGAGGAGGCCAAAGAAAGAAAGTTCCAGCCCAATGGACCAGAAGATTGACCAGTGCTCCAGCGCCCATATCCTCACACGTCCAAAGCCGTTTAAGGCGTGAGGAGCGAGAAACCAGCGCAACTTCAGATAAAAGTCCAGAACGGAGGAACCCTAGATACTCTCGAGTGGAGTCTAGGCCTCAGGCTCAAGAGGGAGCCTCCCGGGCCTCGAGATCAGCCAGAGGTAGCAGCCATCTTGCTGCTGGACCAGCCCAGGAAAGAACAAAGTTGAGAGCATATCTCAACTCCAAGAGATCTGCTAAGGCTTCTCCGGTAGACCCAAGCCTAGAGAAGATTTGGAACTGCGTCTTCAAAGATGACGAACGCACCGCCAACATCAACAGATCTCCCTTCATGACGGAGATCTTGAACCATCATATGCCGGCGAAGTTCAAGATGCCATCCCTTGACTCTTACGATGAGAGTGCGGACCCTGTCGACTATCTCACCCACTTTCGCACCCATCTGGGTCTATAGGGGCTGGACAACGCAGCCTTGTGTCATTGCTTCCCCCTCACACTAAAAGGGGACGTATGCATCTGGTTCCATCATCTCCCTCCGGACATGATCCGAAGCTTTCAGGAGCTTGTGAATCTTTTCTTATCTCGGTACGCCTCCAGCCGCAAGGAGGAAAAATAGTCGTGGCATCTGTCGCATATCAGGCAGAAGCATGGAGAAAACCCACGGAGGTTTCTAGATCGCTTCGTGGTAGAAGCCAGGTGGATCCCCTGACTCACGGAGGAAATGAAACTCAGCAGTTTCATTTCGACACTGGCATATGAGGAGTTCTTTAGGCACCTGGCGCATAAGAATCCACATACCTTTTGGGAAGCAGAGGCCATGACCAGGGCCTATGCGGCTGCTGAGGAGGCCAACGAGGCAAAACGTCCAGATCGGCCTGAACAGCCTCGCCCTTTCCCGCCTTAAGGAAAGAGGAAGCACAACAGTGGTGATTACTCCCGCCAAAAGCGCCACAGAGCTGGACCACCAGAATGCAAGAACCACGGACCCATCAGCCTGACGCCCTTAATTGATACGTGCTCAAACGTCCTCATGCATATCCGTGGGGAGAAGTTCCTTAAGTGGCTGAAACCACTTAAGAAGGCGGAGGGAGAAAATCCGGCCAAGTACTGTGATTTCCATCGATCTTCCAAGCACTCTACAGAGGACTGCAAGACTCTTTAGAGGGAGATTGAGGAGCTAATAAGAAGGGGTCACCTCACCAGGTTCGTCAAAGGCCCCGATAAAAGCTCTGGTAATGCGGGCGGAGAAGGATCAGGAGCCTGTCCACCACGAAATTGGGTCGTGACAGGAGTGGTCAACATGATCATCACCCGGCCAGTCAAGACTCCGGCGAGCAACAGGAACCAGCATGCAGGGAGGAAGAAGTAGCGCACTACTGACGACATTATTAGTTTTAGTGACGATAACTTGGCACATGTAGTTTCCCCCCATGCAGACCCCCTCATTGTATCAGCACTCATTTTTTACGGTAGCATCGACTACCAGATAAAACATGTATTTATTGATAATAAAAGTTCACATGATTTGCTTTACCTCGTTGCATTTTTTAAACTTAGTTTGAAAAGGAGTTAACTAAAATCTGCAAATGCCCATTGTATGGCCTCGATAATGAGCCGGTGCCCGTCCAAGGGATGATCAAACTTGAAGTCACCCTAGGAATGTACCCAAGAACGGCAAGTCATACACTCACCTTCTTGATAGTCGACTTGCCCTCTATGTACAATGCAATACTGGGCCAGCCATGCCTAACAACGTTCGGGGCCGTCACTTCAATACCGCACCTTAAAATAAAATTTTTGATGCCATACGGTATGGACAAAGTGCTGGGTGACCAAGTCACTGGACGGACATGTTAAATAATGGGAGAACTCGACCATCGAGATGAGGTAATCTTGTAGCAAGTGCAGTCTGGTGAGGCGACCGACTTAGTCCCGCTAAATCTGGATGATTCAGAAATGTGAGTATGAATCAGCGGCTCACTCATCGGCACGCAGCACAAAGAACTGATCTCATTCCTACGATGAAATGCTGACATCTTTGTATGGACTCCCATTGACATGCTTGGGATTCCAGACCGGGTAATGGTCCACAAGCTGGGCATCGATCCGGATCAAAAATCTGTCAAGCAGAAGTGAAGAAACCACTCAGTGGAAAAGCTAATCACCATCCGAGAAGAAGTAAGAAAGCTGTTGGAGGCCAGATTCATCAGGGAGGTTTAATACCCTGATTGGCTCTCTAACGTCGTCTTGGTAAAGAAGAGCAACAGGAAGTGGAGAATGTGCATCGATTTTACCGATGTTAACAAAGCTTGCCCAAAAGAAAGCTTTCCTTTACCCAGAATCGACCTGCTGGTGGACTCAATATCCGGACCTGAGCTCTTGAGTTTCATGGATGCTTGTTCAGGCTACAACCAGATTCGGATGAGTCCAGAGGACGAATAGCACACCTCATTCATGACAGACATGGGGACCTATTGCTATAAAGTGATGCCCTTTGGACTGAAAAATGCAGGAGCCACCTACCAGCGGCTGGTGAATAAAATATTTAAAAAATAGATCGGCCGTAATATGAAAGTCTATGTCGATGACATGCTCATCAAGAGTATAGTTATGGGCGACCATATCAACGATATGGCGGAGTCCTTTGGGGTGCTTTGCGAACACCAAATGAAGCTGAATCCGGCTAAGTGTGTCTTCATGGTGGCCTCCGAAAAATTTTTGGGTTTCATCGTCTCCCAACAAGGGATCGAAGCAAACCCAGAGATGATCAAGGCTCTCGCGGACATAGCTCTCCCACGAAGCGTCAAAGATGTCCAGCGACTAACTAGGCGATTGGCAGCCTTATCCCGCTTCCTAGCGAAGTCCGGTGACAAGTATCAGCCGTTCTTTAAGGCGCTGAGGGGAACGAAATTGAACGGTTTCCAATGGACGATGGACTGCCATGCTGCCTTCGATGAACAGAAACAGTACCTGGCTAGCCTGCCCTTACTAACATCGCCAAAGGTCGGTGAAGAGTTGTACCTCTACTTGGCAATATCGGAGGTGCCCCTCAGCTCCGTCCTCGTAAGACAGGGCACTGATGGCAAGCGGATGGTCTATTACGTGAGCAAAATGTTAACCGGCCCAGAGACGCGCTACCTACTCACAAAAAAGCTAGCCTTAGCTGTGATATTTTTCGTGCAAAAATTGAGGCCCTACTTTCAGGTGCATCGCATCGTAGTTCTCACTGACCAGCCTCTAAAGAGCATACTCCAGAAACTCGATATTTTTGGGCGGTTTATAAAGTGGGCAATCGAGTTGGGTGAGTTTGACATTGAATTCAAGCCCAGGCCAACCATAAAGGCGTAGGCTCTGGCTGACTTCATTGTTAAAATCACGACCCCGATCCTCAAAGAACAGCCCACAGGGAACGCAGAGCAGCGCCTGGAGGCTTCGGAATGGGTGCTCCACGTAGGCGGGCCATCCACTAACACAGGCAGTGGGGCAGGAGTGGCCCTCACGACTCCTGATGGGTTTGAGGTGAAATACTCTTTTAAACTCAGCTTCCCGACAACCAAAAATGTTACCGAATAAGAAGCCCTACTGGCTGGGTTAAGATTAGTGTAATGGCCTAGATCCTAAAACATAGAAAGTCCCTGACATTGAGTCAATATAATCAAGGAGTTGAGAAAAATTAAGGGCTATCTGGTCAACGCTAGTTGACAAGAAGATGTGATAAGAATGAAAATCCGGTCAACAAGTGTTGACCAAAAAGCGTGGAGAAAGATGTAATCTGGTCAATGCCAGTTGACCGAAAATGTTACGGGTAAGTAAAATCCGATCAACACCAGTTGATCGGAATGTGTAGGAAGAGAAACCTAAATCCGGTCAAGGCCAGTTGATCGGAAATAATAAAGAAATCCTTATGAAAAGTAGAGTCAGAAATAACCATGCCTGAGTAGGTAACCTACTTCCAGCCATCCCTGAGTGGTTGACCTGCCCTACCTACTACCGTCAGACCCAGAGGCCTATAAATAAGAACTAGAGGGCGTAAGGAAAGAGGTTAGAAAGAGGCTCTCCACAGAGTTTTCTAGTAAAGAAAGACCAGCATTTCAGGGCGAAGTAAAGAATAAATATCCTAAGAATAAATATCCTTTGCCAAGGATGGACGACCTCCTTGACCAATGACAAGGAGCTTGCATATTCTCCAATATAGACCTTAGGTCCGGTTACCATCAGCTTCGAATCAGAAAGGATGATGTAGCAAATACTGCTTTTCGAACTAGATATGGGCACTATGAGTTTGTAGTGATGTCATTTGGGTTAACTAACGCTCCAGCCATATTTACGGACTTGATAAACTGAGTTTTTTAACCCTATTTGGACAAATTTGTGATAGTCTTTATTGATGATATCCTTATTTATTCGAAGAGTTATAAGGAACATGAGAAGCATTTGAGGACAACGCTCCTGATCCTTAGGGAACACCAGCTATTCGCCAAATTAAATAAGTGTGAATTCCAGTTAGAGGAAGTGGGATTCCTTAGACACATCATTTCCAAGGAGGGAATTTCCGTCGATCCTAAGAAGGTGGAGGCAGTGGTGAAATGGAACGAGCCAACCTTTGTGACCGTGGTATGGAGCTTCTTAATAATGGCCGGATATTATAGACGGTTTGTGGAAACCTTCTCCCAAATCGCCTTGCCACTCACGCAACAAACAAAGAAAGAGGTTAAGTTTGAGTGGACCGGTGACTGTGAGGGGAGCTTTCAGGTGCTGAAGGACCGGCTAACTTCTGCACTGGTCCTGACTATTCTAGATGAATCAGAACGACTGATTATCTATTATTATGCCTCAAACATTGGGTTGGGATGTGTTTTAATACAGCATGGAAGGGTAGTTGCCTATGGGTCGCGACAGTTGAAGGATCATGAAAGGAATTACCCAACTCACGACCTAGAATTGGTGGCAGTAGTGTTTACGTTGAAAATGTGTAGACAATACCTGTATGGTGAGAGATTTTTGGTCTATTTCGATCGTAAAAGCTTAAAGTATTTATTCTCTCAAAAGGAACTGAACATGTGGCAGCGAAGGTGGGTTGAGTTTCTGAAGGATTATGACTGTGAAATTCAGTACAGCCAGGTAAGGCCAATATAGTCGCCGATACACTAAGTTGATAACTAGGTGTCTTGGCAATAATGCAGGTTAAGCAAATGAAGATGTTGGACTGTCTAATGAACTATGACATCTAACGATATGTTCAAGGAAGGCGGATAATTTTAGCATACCTTCAAGTCCAGCCAGACGTGATAGATGAGGTTAAGGGAGAACATGTGAATGATCCTTTCCTTGTGAATATCATGAGTGATCTAGACAGAGATTCCCGAAGTGACTTTCATGTTAGGCAGGATGGAGCATTGTGGTTTAGGGATTGATTATGTGTGCCGGATAAGAATGAATTGAAAGAGAAAATTTTTAAGGAAGCCCATAGATCTTGGTATATAATCGACCAATGAGTCAATAAAATATACCAGGACTTAAAGAAAATATTCTCGTGGAGGAATCTAAAGAGGGACATCACAGCTTATGTAGAAAAATATATTGTGTGCCAACAAGTAAAGGCGAAAAGGAGGAAACCATCTGGGAGGAATGCCGCTTTAAGGTTGGAAATGGGAGGATATTGCCATTGACTTCGTGACCGGCCTACCAAGGATGCCAAGAAAACATAATGCTGTTTGGATTATAGTTGACCGGCTGACAAAGTCAGCCCACTTCCTAGCAATCCAGACGACTTACTCGCATGATAAATTGGCCCAGCTATATGTAAACGAGGTCGTCAGGCTTCATGGTGTGCCTGCCTCTATTGTATCAGATAGAGACCATCGCTTTGTTTTGAGGTTCTGGAAGAGTTTACAAAAGGAATTAGGAACGAAATTAAAATCTAGTACAGCTTATCATCCGTAAACCGATGGCCAGTCAGAACGGATGATTCAGATCCTTGAGGATATGTTAAGGGCCTCGGTTTTAGAGATGAAAGGGACTTGGGATAATTTCTTAGCCTTCGCAGAATTCGCATATAATAATAGTTATCAGGCAAGCATAGGCATGTCTCCTTTTGAGGCCTTGTATGGAAGGAGATGTAGATCACCGATTCACTGGGAGGAGCCCGGAGATAAAAGAATTTTGGCTCCAAAAATTATTAAGGAGACGACGGAAAAGATAAAGTTAGTGCATGAGAATCTAAGGATAGCTCGGAGCAGACAAAAGAGCTATGCAGACAGGAGGAGATCTGCATTGGAATTTGACGAAGGCGATTTTGTATTCCTAAAAGTGTTGCTATCTAAGGGGACGTACAGATTCGGGGTAAAAGGAAAGCTGAAGCCACGATTTATTGGCCCTTTTGAGATTTTAGAAAGGATTGGAGAAGTAGCCTACAGGCTTGTACTACCACCAAGCTTGGCCGAAGTACATGACGTGTTTCATGTATCAATGCTTAGGAAGTATGCCCATGATCCTACTCATGTAATCGAGTTTGAGCCTTGGCAATTAACAAGGACTTATCCTACGTAGAAGAACCAATACAGATTTTGGATCGAATGGAACAAAGGCTACGCGCCAAATCAATCTCTTTAATAAAGGTACTCTGAAAAAATCACTCACCTGGAGAAGTAACTTGGGAACGAGAGGAAGAGATTCGGCATAAGTATCCCTGTTTGTTTTCTTGAGGTTAGTAACTTCATTTAAAATTTTGAGGATGAAATTCCTATAAGTGGAAGAGATTTTAATGGCCCAGATCCTAAAATATAGAAAATCTCGGATGTCGAGTCAAAATAATCTTGGAGTTGAGAAAAATCGAGGACTAGGAAAATGAGTTAAGGATAGTAATCCGGTCAACAAGTGTTGACCGGAAGGCGTGAAGAAGGGAGTAATCCGGTCAACGTTTTACATTGACCGGAAAACGTAAATGGAAGGAAGGAAGGGAAAGAGGAAAGTAATCCGATCAATGCCAGTTAGTTGACCGGAATGTGTTTAAAGGAGAAACCTAAATCTGATCAAGGTCAGTTGACCGAAAATAATAAGGAAACCCTTACGAAAAGTAGAGTCAGAAATAACCTACTCTGAACCACCCACGAATGTTGTCAAATCCTAACGACAGCCGCAAGACCCAAGGGCCTATAAATAAGAACTAGAGAGCGTGAGGAAGAGCCGCTCAATAGAGTTTTCAAGTAAAGGAATACCAAACGTTCAGGGCGAAGTAAAAGAAATCTAGGCAAGTGTACTCACCCTTGTTTTAAGTTCATGATTTAACGCAAGTATATGCATGTTTAAAACGCAAGTATATCTAATTTTTTATGAACTTATGTTTCGGTATGTATGATGTTTGTTCTGTTCGTTTGATTTAAGGAAGAATCGCTCTTAATCGCATGTTTAAAAGAAAGCCATGTTATTCATGTTGTTCGATTTTGTTATGCTTGAAGTATAGTTATTTGTCGATCTACATGAGCTTCGATAATTGCATGCTTCAAGAAAAGACTTCCGACCCTTGAGAAAAGACTTCCGGCTTTGTTAAAAGAAAGGTATTCGACATTTGTCCCATGAAAATTGAATCAGCTTTAAGAACATGTATTTCGAAATGGCATTTCTCCCATGAAAAGTGAAATCGATTTTAAGACCATGTATTTTGAAATCGGAATTTGTCTCTGAAAATTGAAACCGGCCTTAGAGCATGTTTTGAAATCAGAATTTGTCCCATGAAATTGAAACCGGCTTTTGAGAAAAAGACCTCCGGCTTTAAGAAAAAGGACTCTGGCTTTTGAAAAAAGACCTCCGATTTAAGAAAAAGTACTCCAGCTTTTCAGAAAAAGACCTCCAATTTTAAGAAAAAGGACTTCGGCATTTGAGAAAAAGACCTCCGATTTTACGAAAAAGGACTCCGACTTTTGAGAAAAGAACTCCGGCTTTTGATGAAAGATCTTCGACATTATGATGATAAAAGGAAAGGCTATATGGATTTCAATTGTTGAAGTTAAAGAACAAAGGCTATAAGAACAAGGAAAACATATGTAATCCGGACAACAAGTAGAACTCTACGACTTTTGACTTTTAAACTATGATGGTTGGCCATTAAAATATTTGAACTAAGAACCGAGTTTCCATTAAACTTGCTGTTAAAGATGGATAAAGGATATTGGAGTGACACTCGAGGACTACCCCTGGGCCACGGGGGGATTTTTGGTGGCATAAGACTCTTGGACTACGGCCTCGTATGCTGGGTTAAAGGCATTACTTTTTCCCTCGGGGAGCATAATGAGAGGATATGGCACTAGGTTGTGGGGTAGCACACAACCCTTCCTCGATGTTGTCCGCTCCCGTCCAGTCCCTAAAGATGATAAGAATTTTGAATGGTTTTTACGAATTTTCTGAAGACTATAATAAGAATAAGAACAAGAAAATTCTGAACTAAAGAATAAACGATATGGTAATTTTGTATGCTAAAGTTATAATATGAACCCTTACTTTGATCCGATTATATGTATGTTTACATTTTCTACATGTGGGTATCTTGCTGGGCTTTGTAGCTCACTCTTGCTATTTTTCAGATGACGAGAAGCTTATGGATGATGAAATTAAGTAGTATCATACGAAATAACTAGACGGCATAGTTGGCCGGAGCTGATCAGTGAAAAATTTGATGTTATTTCTTTTGATGTTTTGAAAAGGATTTGTAGAACAGTTTCGCGGTAAAAGAATTTATAGATGTTAACATGTTTCCGTAATTGCTGTAAAGATGAATGAAATTGATATTTCTAGTAGCATCTCATGTCATGTCAAGGTCTTCATATCCGCCCAACTTTAATGTTGGCCGGCCCTGTACGAAATTAAAACCCGAAGGCCAGTTCATGTAATTCGGCCTCAAATGATCCTGTGTATACGTGAAAAGTTTAATCATATAAAAGAAAAGAAAAATTTTTTATATCCACCTAGTTATTACCGATTTTTTGTATTTGATGCAAGGATTTAGGCTTGACGGCGACTTTTATATGGTGGAATAAGGCCAGTCCGTCACACACATCCATATTTACAAATCTCTGTAATCACTCGTTTACACACACACACACATATCTATATCTCCAGCATTGTTACAAGCATATATACCAATATTTAAACACCCATCCGTATAATACGTACATAGATATACCCACGGTCTCCCGATCTA
>JAOVVI020008875.1:0-13937 GCA_028571085.2 Nepenthes alata
TGTAGCAGAAGATCAGTAGACATACTGGTTCCCAAGATTGATAGATCAACCTTTACCCAATCAGCAACGGCAAATAACAAAGAGACGCTTTTTCAGAGAACCTTTAACAGGCTGTCAACACAGCATCTGGACGGAGTACGAGTGGCTTCAGATGGTCAACTATTAGTTGACCGCCATCCGGTCAACAACCAGTTGACCGAAAAAACCTTCACGTGAGAGATTTCTAACAGGGAGGGCACGTTCATTCAAATTTCGTAGAGACCCAAAGGAATTACCATCTCATCTCAGTCGGCTCGATAAAGTACCTAAGTCTTTTACTTTATTTAGACCGAGATCAATCTCTCACTGCTGATGTCTTTGGTCATATTCATCTCCATTGTCTTTTACTAAAATCTAGTAAACGTACACATAACTTAAATATGATGAATTGGCAGGTAAGGGTGACCAAATGAATGTAACCACAGAAGAACTCTCATGCCTTTTAAACATCTAACTAGAAAATTTCATATTGTTTATTTGGGACAATGCTTAGATCACTATCTTAAGTGCCCCACTCTCATTCGGGATTCAGCCCTATGTATTATTACTCATAAGGCTAACGTGTTTGCGTTCAGCTCTATCATCATAATCCTTCTCATAGGAAGTCTCAAGGTAAATTCTTCAGAAAGATAAATTTGGCACGTGGAGTGTACTGTTTAAGAGGGATGGTATCGAGTTTGATTAAGACCACTAAATGTGACTTCAAAAGAAATGGACTTGGAATAGGCCAACATATTTTTTAAAGAAATGAGTTTGGGATGAGAAGGAGAATCTAGCTTCCAAAGATAATATATCTTGCACTACTCATAAGTAGTTCTTTCATGAATTGTGAATATAGATTAGGATGAACTTAGAGTAAGCATGTATTCATATTGTGTTTTTAATATAGTCATTTTCTTGTTTTAAAGAAAACAAAAAAAAAATCAAAATATCAAAAATTTGAAAGTTTTTAATAATAGGTGAATGGTTTGAAATTTACTTATAAATGAATGATTTTTCATACATATAATGATATATAGATTTATTCACTCACATTATTTTTGTATCTTCATTAAAGGGGTTTGGTATGTTTTATTCAATACCTATATTCATTGCACATACTTTACTTTGTTAATTAAAAATTGACCTTAGGATACCTGAATGGTGAATTGACCTTACACTAGTTAAACCTAGACCAAAATAATAGGCCTGCTAAAAAAACTATAAAAACTTATTGTCATAGCTTCCATCGTATGTATAAAGTAAAAGGGAGTTCCTAAATGCTAGGACTCTCATTTAAGATGGAGCAAAATTGTTGCAATAAGTTAGAGCCCTTGGTAGTGTTGGATTTGACTTTCCCCCTTTTGTTCTTTAACATGCATTAGAGATTTCAATGTCATAACTAAACTCTTTCGCAACGGAAGATTTTAAGATTTTTTAACTATGTATGATACTTCATTATATGTATAGTATATTATATATCTCATTACCATTTATTTTGTTTGAAAATGAATCACTTGAATGTTTTTCATAATTATTAAATTTATAAAAAATATTGATTTGATGAATAAATTTTACCAACTTTACTCACTTGGTTGGAAATTTAAGTACTATTTTTATTATTGTTCAACTCATCATACAGCCCATATATATATTATTGTAGTTAGAGTGGTCTTCAATTGAAGCTCATAATGATGTTCAAAAGCAATTTTAAGAATGACGTTTGAACATGAAGGTTGACACTTGAATGCCATACAACTGATGTTTGAGTTCCAACTTGGACGTTTGAATGGCATGGCTCCACTAAGTTACCTGGAACCCTAGCCACGTGTGAACTTTAGCTTAGTTCTTCTTCTCTCTCTCTCTCTCACGCTCGAATGATGCTCATTCTTTCCCTCTTGTTCTTTGATTTTCACTGATTTTATCTCAAATCTCTCTCAAAATTCATGAGTTTACCTCGTAATCTATTGGATCTAGCTCCTCTCCTACCATTTTCAAAGTAATCTTTTCAATTTTGAAAATTTAGTGTGTTTTTTGCATATTTCCTAAATGTTCACAAATTTCCATAATTTTTTTGAATTATTTTCTATCTTTCTTTTTCTTCAAAAAAAAAAAAATTGTTAGCAATAACATCCGGAGTGTTTTATTTATTTTCAACTATGCCATCATGATCTAAGTTTTTCCCTGTGCCTGAGTAGCTTTGATGTTCTAACGTCGCTCAAATTGTGTTTGACTGCCATCCTTGTATGCCTATTTTTTCAGTAGATAGTTTGGATGGTGTACTATTTTTGTCTATTTGGCCTGTATTTGAGGTGTTTTATGATATTATATCTTTGATAACTTCAGAATTACTTGTAAAGGAGAGCATTCTTAAAGGCTGATGAGGTGTCTCGAGCGATATTAATTATTGCTTCTGGTCTTCTGATGTTGAGAGTTTTTATAATGTCCTAAATATTTTTATTCGATTTAATTATATTTATTTATTTATTTATGGGTAATTTGGGTATGTAATAAAAATTAATTCAATATTATAAAAATTTTAAAAATTATTTAGAATTGTTGGGCCGGCGCCCAATGTGCCCCCATATTTCAATTTAAATTTTATAATTAAAAAAAATGATATAATAATAATAATAATGTATTAGAAGCAGGAGGGGGAACGAAGAAGGTCAGGGAGACAGAGGGTTAGGGTTTCACTCCAGGCGTGGCGCGGTGGAGGGTTTTGCCGGGGAAGGTGGTGGCCGTGAGGAGGAGGTGGCGTTGGCAGGTATACACCAGTGGTCGTCGGCGCAGGGAGCCGAGTAGTGTGCGCGGAAGAGGTCAGCACGAGAGGGAGAGGGTAGCCGTGCGAAGGAGATGCGGCTAAACGAAGCTCTCCGAGCCCGAATCTGAGCTTGAGCTAGTTGGAGAAATGGTAGAACCGGTCGAGATAAGTGTATCCATATCCTTCTCTTCCGTTCTTTTTTATTTTTGTTCGATCACATTTAGGTATTATTGACCTAATACCCGACTCATACATATTTTTGAGATGCCCATAACCTAATTATAAATATATGTGAATTTCATCATCCAATTCATCATTTTCTCACCAATTTGCGCAACCAAAACCCTAACCCTTGCGCACGTACTATTCACCAACGTTCGGGTGGATTGTGGCCCCAATATTTTGAGGATTTTGTATAAATTGAGATTAGAATATCATTACCCACACTTTAGGATATCGATTAGGTACCCGATTTGGTGGATTTATGTAGATTTTCATTTGTGAAACCCTAGACCGCGCTTAGACCTCGTTTGAGCACATATTTTGAGTTTAATACATAAATTGAATTAGGATGATGTTTACCTATACCTTAAAATTGATAAATTACCCATCGTATACCCGAAATATCGAGAATCGCCCAAAATACACACCGGGTACTATTCATGGTACTGTTCATGCCGCGGGTGCTGTTCACTTAAGGCTCTTCGATGAATTTCGCTTAATTTTGCATTGTATAATTGTTAATCAAGTTGTATATATATTGGCACATGTTTAATTGTTACTCTGAAAAATATGTTCATTTACCAATTGTGAAGAAAATGTAATCCGGAGGCCTCTAAAATTATTATTGCTATTCGGTGGTAAAAATCTCTATTCTTTTCTATATTTACGATATTTGTTTATGCAAAATAACTTATGAAAAGATTTAAGTCCAAAGAAAAGATAATAATCGAATATATAATTGGAGGGAAGTCCAGAATGTGATATGTGATTGAATCATTCTCCCAGATAGAGACATTGTGAATTGAAATATGGTGGACCATCCCTTAAATGAATAAGAGATCATAAAACTAGGACCATAAAATTATATTACGAAGGGTAATATCCCTTGGCATGATATGGGTATCACAATAGAGACCTAAGGATTACAATGACCGTGTATCCTGATCGTTTATTACAGCCGGTGATACGCTTGGCAAACCTTAGGATATTAATGTGGAAGGATGAGGACTGCCTCTGGACCACGGGAGATAAATGTAGCATTTTATCGGCCCTGTATGATCGGGTGATAGGCATACCGCTATGCCACGTGGTGTTCGGCCTCTTTAGGCGGTTCGTTATTGGACGTTAATTACGTTGTTCGGTCTTAGATCATGTGGGGCATCATGATCCTTCCTCATCCTCCTACACCTTTAGTTAATAAGAATTATTGACGCTGATCCGTAAAGATAAAGAATTTTATGTATAAAATGAAACCCCAAGAAAAGAAAGATAAAGTATGAGAAGTTACTCATATCCCCAAAATGTACTTACTCACATTTTATGTTATGCATCCAGTATCATGCTCCATTCTTCTTCCCTGTCTCCTTTGTTCATATTATACCTTATCTTTATTTACATTACACTTGCTAAACTTTTAGCTCACTCTTACTACTTTCTTTGTCTCCAGATTAGTACAGGCTTATACCTGATCAGGTAGGATAGAGGATTAGAAGTCGAAGAGGCTCGAAGTATTTGAGGATAGCTTGAAGACTTAGTTATGTGATTTTATACCATTTTGGAGCCTTTTATATTATTTTGATGATCATGTTAAATGACAATGATGATGTTGTATATATAGTTTAGCTTCTGTTGTATTTGTTGGATTTAGTTGCTTCCGTAGGTTTATATGGTTTAATTATGTACCTAGTGGCATCTTATCTAAGCCGATGTCATACCCGGAGTTATGATGTCGGTGCCACATATTGTTGACTTTGGTTATGGATCCTGTGTAGTTGTTGTGTTTGTCTAGATATTGGGATTTGTATCAGATGGATTTTCTGATTGTGTCGAACTTGTTTTTGATGGATTATTATTGTTCTACATGATATTTAACAAGTTTTATATTTGTTTGATAGTCGTATTGTATATGAAACTCTGTCAAATTTTTGGCAGAAAAATATGGTCCGTCAGAATAATCCACAAGTACCTGATATACAAAAACATTCAAAAATATATTTTATTAATTTCTTATAATGGTTCTAAGAAAAAAGAATGAAAAATTTTATAATAAATAACAAAACCTTTTCACTCTATGAGAAAAGTGCAAATATAAAATTATTTCACATTGCAGAAAAAGTGTAAAACTTATATTAAACAAAAATTGGAATCCTTATCGAAACATTTGCATGAGATGTCAAATGCAAAATCAAATACGAATGTTTTATGACTTTTCTTTATAAATATTTTCATATTTAAACATATTCATTCAAAATTTTACTTGTTCTATAAAAAATAAATAAAGCCTTTAAATATTCGATAAAATCTAACAAAACTTTAAAATATTCATTGTAAATCATATGTATATAACAATACTCGAAATAAGGGGTTAAATGGTGACATACATTTACGGTAAAATAAGAATCATAAATAAAATTAAATGATTTCAAAAATATATCAAAAAATAAGTTTAGATATGTTAGCCATATTTTGTATTGGCATATTCAATGACCGTGTTTGATTATTTTTTTGTAGCTTTTTCATCGTCATGAAGATCCATATTAGATTCGCACCCGATGTTTGCCGGTGTGTAACTCCCAGTATCCATGCCTACCTAGCGCTTTACCCACGCATGAGCGTCGTTTCTCGTAGGCCCATGTTCGAGCTGTGTCCAAGGCACGTCTTAAGAACCCTTCTATGAATGTGTGTGCTTGAGGCATGCCCGAGACTCGCCCAAAGAGTCCTTTTATGAATGTTCACGCTCTAGGCATGCCCGAAGCACGCTCAAGTACTAGGGTGTGGACCCTGTGTCAGCCTGGGCACGCAATTCTAAATGGCCACATTTTTAACCTAATTTTGGAGCTTCTCTATAAATACCCACCTTCTCCTTTTTGTTTAAGAACTCTTGGTGAAATTTTCTTATGGCTACTCAGCGAAAAGCTCTCACATTCGTACTTATAATTTACTCCAATTTGAGAAAACTCGCTCTAGACTATTGTGTTTTCAATTTTAAAGTTTTCTCACTTCATTTACTTTATCCTATACACCTTTTATTGCCTATTAACCTTCGTAAGAGACGTAGGTGGTCTAGAAATTGGGTGCTAGTGATGTATGAAGATTCGACGGCTCATGAAAGACGATTAACAAGAAGACCGAAAGGCATCCAATTTCATTACCAATGGCAAATCTAAGGGATTCCTTAGTAGTTGTCACAAGATGGGAGTAAATCGATTAAATTAGTCATTTGTACCACCCGGTTTAGAAGTTAACTTTCTTAGTGTATTTTTTCCTAAACGTAGAAGCCCAAAAGGTTTTACTTGATAATTGTGGTTATTAAAGTTTTTCTTTATCATCGAAATCTGGTCTTGATTATAGTTAATTATTGTGCTTATATGTTATATGCTCTCTATCGTTTGATTCATTTAAATTTGAATATATTTTACGTATATTATATATTTATATGTTTTTTATTCCATAATTTGTAAAAGGGGTGAAACGAGTTATGATTATAGATTCCCCAGTCTATTTCAAGATATATTTACCTTAAATATCTAATTTAGTATATTTGACATGAAAAATATTTTTAAATTGTTTACTTTTCCTTCTCGCTTATTATTCTTCTTTCCCTATTCTCTTTCTCTCTTTTATCTCTCTTACTTGAGCGAAATGATCAAAAATCGAGTGAAGAGCCCTTGAATACTTAATTGGTGCACGAGCATCAGACAGGGGCACATCAGGCGTCACCCACAAAGCATAGATGTGGACGAGTGCCATATTAAGCGCCAACATTCTATCTTATTTGCTTACAAGCACTGCAACATGCGCTTCAAGCATCACATATTCTGTCTTATCCATAAATGAGTGCCCCACATATGCCTATCAGGCCATAGTTACTATCTTAAACACATACAAGTACAGAGATAAGTGCCAATCAGGTGTTGGGCTAATACACCTCAAATGTGGACTTCGCTGAAATGTTCATTATACAATTATTACCTAGTTGACTTAAGGTATATTGATTATGATGTCATAAATTACGAATGACAAATTGGGCATTATAAATTATTTCTGAATAATTCTTATATTGATATCATTATTATAACATGCTCGTGTCGAAGTTGTGACAATAAAGATCTTATGTCTTCCCTAATTTAGAAAAGTTTTGAATCTGTGATATGTGATATAGATTTCTCCATTTGACAAAATAAGAACAATTATTTTGTGAGTATATTATATTTGGACATGGACTAATATATTATGCACACTTTGAAGAAAATACCTATTATCTATAGGTGAAAAAATTGGTGTTCAATCCCGTCTATAAAGTATTGTAGATGACCTACTTATAAATCTTAAATAGTAGTATATGGCCCTATGATTATCGAAAATATATATTACCTGTTCTTCGAAGTTACCATTTGATTAGTTGATTTGTGAGTTACTAATTATTAGTTCTTAGATTTTTCATATGTTTTCAACATAGTCCTTCAATTTTTATGTTTTAGATGCACATTTACAAGCTTTTAGTCTTCCTATATTTTTTGTACTTTCCATAAGTTTTGAATATTGTATGTATTGAACAATTCCTATAAAATCATAATTTAAAACATGTTTATTGATAATTAGAATCCGTGCATTCGTATGTTATTTATAATTTTTTGTCTTTTGCTAGTTTATTTCACATATATTCATTATTTGCACATATAATATTTATATTTCGTTGAGCATTAAACTCATATATGCAAATACTTTAAAACTCTTGTAAATTAGTGGGTATTAGATTCTTATAGGATTGAATGGAGAACTATTGAAGGAAGATAATTAGGAGGTTTATTTGTGATTTTTAAAGTTATTGTTGAATCTCTTGTATTAGTTAGGATTGAGACTTTATTCCATGTTTTAGATTTGGGACGTTGTGCTATTATTAAGTTATGTATTGTATATTTGGTATTTTGGTTAAACAAAACTTGTTATGACTTTAGTACCAGTAAGTAATAATAATGATATCAATATATAGTTATTCATAAATAATTACAATCTAATAACAAAAAATCGAGTTGATATTACATACTAATACCATAAGCGATATATTTAAACATAAATCATAGTGGTCATAGTACTAGACAAGCTACCCGTTTGGCCTCGAAACATTATTATACCTACTCAATCATTAAATTATTGTAAGAAAAAGTATCTAAGAAAATATCCAATATACAATAATAGAAAGCTGTATGTAACTTCTGTTGGTTCATCAACCCAAAAATCTAAGTTGTAAAATTTCAAAATATATATCCAGTATAGCATATAAAATTTAAACAGTATGAAATATTACAAATATAAATTAAACAAAATTTTTTAATAATCTTCCATCCATATCCTGTAAGAATTTACTGCCTACTATTCTGAAAGAAGTTTTAAAATTATTTACAAATATGAGTCTAATATATGATATATAAATATATGTTAATAAAATAGATGGAAGAATAAAAAATCATAAATTACATATGAAAGTCTAAAATGTCCAATTATTCATTAAATATGCTCCATACTATGATTTCATATATACAGTTTGGTATATGTGAATATTAAAAACATGTGAATCATATAAAGAATATCACAATACCAAACCATATAATATATCCATAAAACATAAAATCTGATGAACTGTATTGAAAATATGTGAAAACTTTGGAAGACTAAAATGCATCAAAATACAAGAAAGCTAAAGCATGTCAAAATATAAAAATTAAGGATCGGTGGTTCACACACCAATTAATCAAAAGGGTAACTTTAAAGAACGAGTTACTCGTATTCTCAGTAACTTTATACCAATACACTACAATTCATGACATATAGAACAGTCACATATTTTTCTCTATAAATGGGATCAAACGTCATTTTTTTCACTGATGGATTGTAGACACGTTTGCAAGTGCTCTTAATAAAGTAAGGCGTGTCCAAATAAAAATCGTCAATTCTCTTATAATGGTTTTCACTTGTCAAATGGAGAATGCTATAATAAATATATAAAACTTTTTCATCATTTAAAAAAAGTATAAATTCCAATCATATCACAAAATAAAGTTATCATTAAATACTTGTATGAAAATAACATGTAAATTCAAAATTTATATTATTTTTGTAGTGTTCTTTATAATATCTCAACATTAGCACATAACCCTTTAAAATACATAAATATTCAGTCAAAATAAATAAAATCTTTAAATATTCAATAAAAACTAATAAAATTTTAAAATATTTGATAAAATTCACATGCATACAATAATATTTAAAAAAGGGTAAAAAAAGTAACATGTATGTGCATTTAAATAATAATCGGTAAGTAAAATCAAAAGATTTAAATAATAAATTAAAGAATAAATTTAGGTATACTTACCATAAATTTCAAATGACCAAATCTAACATGAAAGGGTTCTAAAATTCTTTTCCTTCTCATTCTCTTTATTCTTCTATCTCTAATTCCCTTCTCTATTTCTCTTTTCTCTCCCCTTTCCCATGCAAATAACCGATTCAAGCAAATAGAAACTTATATACACATATTGGTGCATGAGCATCGACCAGATATGATTAGATGCCTTACCCTGTTACACACATGCGCTAGCACCCCATTTACACCCCTTAGGCACAATCATTCAGCCTAAAACATGCGTGATCAAGTTATCATGCCTATCTTATATGCGGAGCTTATGTCGCAAATGTGCAAATACATTGTAGTTGCATCGATTAGACACTAATCTTATTTCCTCAAAAAAAATTTCTAAAAATTTTATTATGTAATTATTTTTTATATTAATCCAATACATAATAATTATAATATTATAAATATAAATCAAAAAATTAGATATTACACTTTTTTTCTTTTAATAATTTATGGATTGAACATGTATTGCATATGTTAAGGCTGAATGTGGATGGTTTGGCTGGTTTTGTAACCATAGTAATTATCTTTAATTCTTTTTCTTATAATGTTAATCTGTAGTGTTGGATTCAATTTAATTGTTGGACTGTGATTTATGAATTATTTTTATTTTTGATGTCATTATCATTACTTGTATTGGGATACGATGGAGAATAGTATCACAGAAAGTTATAAGAAAAGTATCTTAAATAATTTGAGAAACCAAATGCTAAACTTTACTACATGATAGGTACTAAGATATTAAGAGGTTGAGGTGTTGGCTCTAGTCGTGAGGACTATTGGTGTATAATAGCCAAGATGACAGACATCATGGATCATATGGTCCAATGGCAAGATAGGAAGCATGTGGCAAATCAAAGTGGTGGGAATCTGTGGCATGGTATGACGGCTTCTAATTGTTTTACAAATAAATGAGTCCTTTAAGTTTTTGGGTGATCTAGACTAGATCAATGTAAAGACATGGATTCACAAAGTGGATAAAGTGTTTAGACAATTTACTGTTTAGATAAAAGAAAAGGTCAAGTTTGTTGCCTATAAGTTGAATAGTGAGTCTAACTACTGGTGGGCCATAAGAAGAATAATTTTGGGCTTAGAGAATGAGATCTTGTGAGACATGTTTTTGGATACCTTTCTTAAGAAGTACTTTTTAGCAAGTGTTCATGAACAATAGGAGAATGAATTTACTTAACTAAAATAAGGAAATCATTCAATAGTGGAGTTCGATGCCAAATTTACTAAATTAACTCGTTTTACCTCACATGTGATTTTGGATGAAGCCAGGAGGGAAAACGAATTGCTTCAACGCTTATAGAACTCAATTAGATGGGAGCTGATGCCCTTGAATTTGAGGGCATACAGAGAAATGTTCGATTAAGCCTTATTTATTGAGCATAAGAGAGAGCCAAATTTTTTGAGAAAAAAATGAAGCCGTGGAGACTAGAGCTTGATATCAAGAGAGTCCCATCATAAGTCGAAGTCACAGGATAATGAGAAATATATTAGAGTTCGATGGTTGCTGACAAAACTATAAAATTCAAAGCTAGTTTGTGGCCATTGTGGGAAGTACAATACGAGATCGTGGTATAAGTAGCTCAAAGTTGTTTGGATTGTAGCCAAGTTGTTCATATGGGGAGAAGTGCCCTTTTTGTCAAGGGATGCAGATTGAAAGCCAGCTATCTCAGGGAAGATGTTTTTGGCAGCAGTTAAGGATGTTTAAGCCAATCCATTGGTGATTGAATGTAATATGCTCATCTTTGAATCTATGGCACATATGTTGGTAGAATAGAGTCTATACGGTCTTTTGTAGCCCCTGATTTGTTTGTAAGTTGTGTTCATCTCCTAAAATTTTAGACTATATATTGGTGATATCCACTTCGATGAACAGATCTTTGGTTTTGGATATTTTATATCCCAATGTGCCTTTTAGGTTAACAAGGTTGAATTGTACAAAGACTCAAATTTATTAGAGTTTGATATTATTTTCAGTAAGGATTGATGACTGTGTTATTACGTGAGTATTCACTTAAAGGTGCTGAGTATCCCTTTTTCTAATGGACACGTTTTGAGAAAATTTATGACGGCTTCCAAGCCCAAAGCGGATAGTATCAACAATGGTCCCTGATGGAATCAGAGACAGAGCCGCGCGATGTAAGGCAATGTACCACATCGGCTTTGGAAAGGGGGAATGATTCGATTAAAGGCGTTGGATATCCCTTTCCCCGTGGACAAATTTGTAGGAAAATCGTGAGGGCATCCAGGCCAAAAGCGGACAGTATCCACAATGGTCCCTGATGGTATCAGAGAAAGGGCCGTGCCATGTAGAGAAATATCCCACATCGACTTTAGAAAGGGAAAATAATATGCTTAAAGGCGCTGGGTATCACTATTCCTAATGGACGCGTTTTGAGAAAAACCGTGAGGGCTTCCATGCCCAAAGCGGATAGTATCCACAATAGTCCCTGATGGAATCAGAGACAAGACCCTGCGATTTAGGGCAATGTCCCACATCGGCTTTGAAATGGGGGAATAATTTGCTTAAAGGCGCTGGATATCCCTTTCCCTGGTGGATGCATTTTGAGAAAAATCGTGAGGGTTTCTAGGCCCAAAGCGGACAGTATCCACGATGGTCCGTGATGGTATCAGAGACAGGGTCGTGCCATGTAGGGAAATGTCCCACATCGGCTTTGCAAAGGGGGAACGATTCGTTTAAAGGCGCTGGGTATCCCTTTCTTCATGGACGCATTTGGAGGAAAATCGTGAGGGCTTTCAGGCCCAAAGCGGACAGTATCCACGATGGTCCCTAAAGTTATCAGAGATAGGGCCATGCCATGTAGGCCAATGTCCCACATAAGCTTTGGGAAAGGGAAACGATTTGTTTAAAGGCGCTGGGTATCCCTTTTCCTGGTGAACGCGTTTTGAGAAAAAATCGTGATGGCTTCCAGGCCCAAAGCGGACATATCAATAATAGTCCATGATGGAATCAGAGACAGGGTCGTGCCATGTAGTGCAATGTCCCACAACGGCTTTGGAAAGCAAAACCATTCGCTTAAAAGTGTTTTGTATCCCTTTTCCTGGTGGACGCGTTTGGAGAAAAACCGTGATGGCTTTCAGGCCCAAAGCGGACAGTATCCAGGATGGTCCCTGATGGTATCAGAGATAGGGTCGTGCCATGTAGGGCAATGTCCCACATCGACTTTGGAAAGGGGGAACGATTTGCTTAAAGGCGCTGGGTATCACTTTTCCTAGTGGACGTATTTTGAGAAAAACCATGAGGGCTTCCAGGCCAAAAGTGGACAATATCAACAATGGTCCCTGATGGAATCAGAGACTAGGCTGTGCGATGTAGGGCAATGTCCCACATCGGCTTTGGAAAGGGAAACGATTTGCTTAAAGATGCTAGATATCCCTTTCCTCGTGGACGCATTTGTAGGAAAACCGTGAGGGCTTCCAGGCCCAAAGCGGACAGTATTCACAATGGTCCCTGATGGTACCAGAGAAAGGGCCGTTTAATTTTGTATTTTGGATTATGAATCATTTGAGTTTTAAGGAAGTGTCACAAAAAAGTCGGCATGTTTAATTGATGTTAGACAAGTGTCAAGTTTATCTTATTTATGTTATCGCTATTGGGAGCCATAATATGCCTATTGAAGAAATTTCAATAGTTAGATAATTCAAAGATATCTTTTTAAAAGAATTGCCTAGCTAAACTCTGGATGAGAAATTGAATTTTTCATTGATTTAGAGCTGGGATCCACAAGTATTTTAAAATTTTCATATAAGATGGCTCTATATAAATTAAGAAAGCAGCAACCATTAGAATTACTGGAAAAATGAGTTTATCTATGTTACGTTTCAAAATCAAATTTCTTATTTTATTTATATATGTATATACCTTTAATACCGAAACTTGTCAAAAATTCAACTTAATCCTAAGTTGGGTTGGACATGAAGGAGTCAAACCCAAAAATAATAAAGATCCTGACTCACAATGGGTGCAAAACCAAATCTGAATCTGTTTGGTCACCATAGATAATATGAAGTCTGATACAAAACCCAAATCACATCGTCTCAAAAAAGCATCTAATAGCATTCTAAATCATCATAATATAAACCTGTCATATCCAAAGTATAAAGTGTAAGGTACTGATTTTCAGAATGTAGTAAATATGAATAATTGAGTATAAGTGAATCAAGGTCTAAGGGCACAGAAAGAAGTGGATCGAAGGGCCGAAGACCCAAAATTGGTGGAATTAGGAACCGACATTATAGTCTCGATATATTAATTTGTAAATGTGATTCGGGTTTTAAATTATGATAATCTCGGGGTATTAAATTAGTATAATCACAATTAGGTTTGAGATATGTGGAAAGATATGTTTTGGAGTCGGAAATCGGGCAACGGTGCTGGATGGGCTGTTGGGCACGTAGCCCAGCAGGTTGGCGCCTGCCGAGCGCTCAAACACCCAGTGAGCGCCAATTCCAGTGCAGGCATGACCGCTGTGTGCCGCGGTCCGCGTA
>JAOVVI020008877.1:0-13936 GCA_028571085.2 Nepenthes alata
AGAAAATAGCGAAACTCGTTTCCCAATATATTCTAGGACGCTCAAAGTATAATTTTTTCTTAGACCGATAGAAAAATAGGATGATAAATGGATAATATACGAATATATATTTTAAGGGATTGAGTATTTACGAAGAGTTGAATTTTGCTAAATGCACTTGGTCCGGTAAAGGGTTTTAGGTTGAGAATTGAGCTTCGATAAGTACGCTTGATTAAGAAACGATTTTGAATTTCAATAAGTGTGTTAGACTAAAGAGTGACTTTGAAATGGAGAATTAAATTTCGATGGGTGTGTTCGGTTGGGGAGCGGCTTAGAGACAAAGGATTAGGTTTCGATAAATATACTTGGTTGGGGAATAGCTTTTATGATGGATTGAGTTTTGATGAGTGTGCTTGACTATGAAATAGTTTTGAGACGGGTAATTGAATTCTGATAAATATGCTCAGTTAGGGATCGGTTTAGAGATGCAGAATTAAACTCTAATGAATGTGCTTATTTGGAAAGTAGCTTTGAGATGGATTGAATTTCAATGATGTGTTTAACTAGGAAGCGACTTTGAAATGGTGGATTGAACTCTGATTAGTGCATTTGATTGGGAAATGATTTATAGATTGAGGATTGAGTTTCGATTAATGCACTTGATTGGGTAGCAGTTGTTAAATGGAGGATGAGTGTATTCAATTGGGGAGCGGCTTGAAGAATATAGAGAATGTACTCGTAGGCTGAGTGGCTTAAGAGAGGGCTCTGCGATCTTTCAAGAGCGGTCGAGAGTAAAAATTATTAGATCCCCACTCCCAGAGGGATAGATAGATATTTATAGGATTGGAGCCAAAGTGGCCTTCCTTAGGCCTCGTGACTAATGTCAGCTGTTCTGATAGATTCATTGAGCTATCTCAATAATCTTGTCATGAGTGCATATAGTAATTGTGGCTGTTCAAGAACGTTTTTTTTCTTTTTTAGTATGATCCCGGAGACCACTGCATGGTAATTGCATTATGAGAAAATTTGCTAAGTCGCAACTACTATATTATAATAATACACGAACATGGACAATATTTTAGAAATATTTATTGGGCTATCAAGACAGTTGTCGTGACCGCATTATGATAAGTTTGATCTACTCACATGCGTTGAGTTGTGGAGGCTATTGGCCGCTAAATTGGAGGGTCAGCAGCTAAGACAGGACAACCCAAAACTCTAGTTGCTCGTCCCCCTACTGGGTGGTCCGAGGTCGACCCGCTTAAGCCAGCCACATTACCTTTCAGATATCAAGTTGAGGAAGCACTCTATTGGACTGCGTCCCGCAGGTGACTTCAAGAGCCCACAACTTGTTGGATGGATTTGAGTCGTGCAATCTAGTTATACGTCTCGAGGAACTTCTCATAGATTGTGGATTCTGGGTTGTTCTTCCATTGCAAATTTGATTTTGGATCAATCCATGGGTTATCAGACCCATTAGACAAAAAAAGTCACTTTATGTAAATTTCTTAATTATTTATTATATTATTACTATATATTAAATATTAAAAATTATTTTTAATTTATTTTTTATTTTAAATGATTAGTTAAATAGTAAAATATTAATTTTTAATTTTTTTCTTATCTTATTTTATTATGTATAAATGATTATTTTATTTTTATTTTATTTTATTTTAATAATTAAATGTAGCAAGAACAGCCCCTCCAACCACTTGGTAACGAGGGATCTCAACGAAATGGACAATTCACAAACTTTACAGCAATACGTTTTGACATAACTTACATGCAACACAAGTTTTTTTTCTTAATAGATTTTTTAATATAAAATAAAATAAAATAATATAATATAATATTTGTTCTTATTTTATTAACACATACAATTAAGAACTGGGCGAACCATTAAAAATTGAATTATTAAAATTAAAAGATATAAAAATTATATATATCATTTTTATAGATTTTTTTATAACTTAATATTTACTAAATATTTAATTAAATAGTTCAAAACTTTTTTTAAAAAAATATTTAGATGATTGTTTAAATTTTAAAATTTATTCATTTAATTTTTTTGTTTAATCAGTGAACGAGAATATATTTAAAGAATGAAAAATGATAATCAAGAATGAATTGAAAAAATTAAAGTTGAAAATATGTAATATTTAACAAATTAAAAATTAAATTTATATCATTTGATAAAATTAAAATAATATTTGTTAAATTCAGTTAAATATATTTATAATCTTAACTTTTTGAAAAAAAAATAGATTTAGCATAAAATCTAAACCTTAAGATTAATATAATATTTTTTAATAATTTACTTTTTTAAT
The DNA here is from genome assembly GCA_028571085.2 of Nepenthes alata. Lineage (NCBI taxonomy): Eukaryota > Viridiplantae > Streptophyta > Magnoliopsida > Caryophyllales > Nepenthaceae > Nepenthes > Nepenthes alata. The sequence goes on from JAOVVI020008877.1 coordinate 2,307, forward strand.
AATTTTTTTATAATTTATTAAACTCAATAAATATAAATTTTGTTGCGTACCAGAAATTCGGATTGTCCTACGGGTCAGGGGCCGCGAATCGGATCTTTTTATTGGTCGATTTGATGTGGATCCATCTCCATAGTCTTAAATCTGAGTCCTGTGCAACACAACTGAAAACTAACGGTCAGAGGTCGGTGGGAATTGTTCCCACCGTAAACCCTCCGACGCTCAAGTCAGAAATCTTTTCCAATAATATAGAAAGATAAATTAATGATATATATTTGGTGGGTAGAATATTTTGTGGAAGTCATGCTTTCAATAATAGAGAAAGAGAATCTCTTCTTTTTGGATCCCTAGCTTAAGGTGACTTTTTGGGATGTGGATCTGGATGGAACATAATATAGATCCCAGCCATTCTGGCCCTTTTGGCCATTTCTCTCCCTTCTCCTCCTCTAGGAGGTTTTTGGAGGTTTTCTCTCTTGGCCTCATCTCCCCCCTCTAGGAGGTTTATATATAGACGGCATCCATAGTTAACCGCCGTAGTTAACCGCCCGTCATACGTATCCGCAACCAACAGTCGAAGATAACCGCCATCGAATTGAATAAAGTGATTTTTGTACGATTTTTCTGGGTTGAATTTTACTAAACCCATCAATTATAATTAATAATTTTTACTCAACTCAAAACATCCAAATTAAAATGCCAGAGTATATGTGTCAAATTTAGTACGCACAAACAAAATTTTTTTAAAATAATTCTTATTTCATTGAATAAATAAGAAAAAATATAAAATATTATGAATAAATAAATCATATTATATTTTATTTATATAATATTTAATATTATAGTTGACAGAGGTAAAACAATACATTTCACTCTTTTAAATTTTACTATAGCATCTAGAACTATCTTAATCACTTAAACTCAAAATAATTAATTTTTTGACATAATTCTTTATATTTAATTAATCATTAAAAATATAATTTTATTATCTCCAATGTTATATTTATTGTTAGAGTTAAGATATCTTATGACAGTAATATAAGTAATAAAAATATATTTTTATTAGCTTTTCATCATTTTAAAATATTAAAATCTGATTGACAATTTTTAAAGTTGAAAATTTAGTCTATATTACAAGTAATGAAAGTGTTCAACTAATGTTATATTTTTCACTATCCAATTATGACTTATGCCAACTTTGTACTAAATAATATAAATATCATTTATCAGGACCAATTCTATTATTAGATTAGACGATTTTAATATTAATTATAATACATATAAGTTATATATTATATTTAGATTATAATGGACTCATAACTTTATTTCTTTGACATTATTGATCATCTCATATTAATGTAAAATTCATCAAAATAGATAAATGCCACACCTAATTTTACATGGGAGTCTCCAATTGTAACAAAATAAGTTAGTATTAGAGAATTTTTTAATATTTTAATTTTTTTAAAAATATACTTAAATATATTATTAGCAAATATATTATTTTTAATATATATAAACATTATTTAAATTTATTATTTTAAATTGTATATTTATTTCAATATTTGGTATTATAGAACGAAAATAATATTTATTATAATAAAGTATTAATACATCTCTAAATTTAAATTATCCAATGAAATAGGGAGCCATATTACTCGAATAACTGATAAAAAATATGTCCAGTATTCATTACTAATAATTTAGATTCTACATACTATAATAAACGAACAAAATGTAAGTAAAATACGAAATTTGCTCATGGATATATCATTTAACGCTTAAATCAGTAATCTTTTTTAATTTGTTGAAAAAGATAGAAGGAAAAAAATATACTTTGATGTAAATGTATATGGATTAAATATTTGATGGATGGTTATACTCTGTAAAATATACCTGAAAGGATGAGCGACTTTTGAGTAACAGCACTCATAAGAGATAGGGCAGTTTTGGGAGAGTGCACTCGTATAAAAGAGTAACTTTAAAAGTATTTAGATTTGTTTGCTTATCTTAGCGTTTGTTTAGATGTCTATTTGAATCATTCTTTCTCCCAAGGGGGAGACGGAGTATTTATAGTGTGAGATATTGGTTTTGCAATATTTAACGTGGTGTTTAGTTCATCAGAATATAATTTATATTTCTAGCTAATTCATTCAAAAATAACAAATCTCTTATTTGGTTTATAAATTAGTCGAGAATAAATATTTTCCTGAAAATATTTATTTCTGAATCCAAAGAAAAAGTTATTGCCATAGGAAATATGGTATTATTTATTTTTAATAACCTTAAAATTACTATTCCCGTATCACTTTTGTAATATTTTAAAATTGTCATTATTATTATTATGTATTATTATTATTATTATATTTGTTATTATTATTACGTATTATTACTATTACCTTATTCATCGTACTATTTTATAAAATAAATAATAAAATACTAATTTTTACCTTATTATATTTTAACAGCCAAACATATGAATAATAATTTTAACTCTATTATCTAGTACTAACTATTCTGTTCATATTTTATTCTATTTTAACAATTAAACGTACCATAAGTATTATGACATTACAATTATGATGAATGTTAATTCTGCAATCACCATCTGTATTTATTAATTGAGTTGTTACAATTTTTTACAGTTAATTTGGTGTAGTAATCACTAATAAGAGCCCATTGATTATTTATTGATATCTATTTTTATTATTGGATGATTTCAAGTTACATCTTATGGGTAAACCACTGTGCCTTTTAGCTCTTGGGTTTAGTGGGTCTTTTGATAGACATCACCTTTTAGCCTTTTTTTCATTCAACATGCTAAATTTTGGGCCAACCAGTGTACTGTCAGACCCATTAAATGTAAAGTTATTAGTATCATAATATTGGTTCAATAATAAATTTAATATTGTGTAATAGATACCTATAAATTTATTAATATTAAAATTACATATTTTTAAAAGTATTTAATCAATTTAATAATACATTATAATCAACTCGACCAATGAAATATTTTATTATAGAAGATGGTTAAAATATAATAAAAAAGATTTATTGTGTCCAATATTTAGTATAGTTCAAGTGTATTATACAATTGATCTTTATTTTTCAATGATGGGGTTGTTTTGTCTGCATTATATCATGAAATGATAAGATAATTTAATACATAGAATAACATAATATAATATATTTTTTAAAATGATAAATAATATGTATATTTTGTATGAAATAATTTTAAAATTTTAAAATTGTAATTTAAATAAAGTAATAATAGTATTATTATTTAAAGTATTATAAAAAATAATTTAAAAATATTATTAAGGATTTTATATTTATTTATAATAATAATTATAAAAATTGTGAAAGTAATGTATTGGTGCTAAATATTTTAAAATTAATAATTATTTTTTTATATTTACTAATTTCTAAAACTTATGTGTATTTAACATTAACATAAGATGAATTATTACATAATGATTATATATTACTAATTAAAAAATAAAAAATTTTACTTATATTAATTATTAAATTAATTTTTATTTACATTATAAAAGATTAGACAACATCTCTTTTAATAGCATGCCCGGATACTTTTACATACCTAGCTACAAGTATTTTTACATGTTTCAAACTTGTAATATTTCCTCATAAGAAAATACCTTTATAAGTAAACGATATATTCTGTCAATTATTTTTAACTTAGTTTTTTATTATACTGAAAATTTTTTATTTCTATATCATATAAAAAATATTAGTTCAATTTGAATTAATTATAAGTAATGTCTTTTATATTTTTGCATGTGCAAATTTAAGTGTCTAACATATTTAAAACTTTTACATATATAATTTTTATAAAGAGTTATTCTCTCACAATTAATGAAATTAATTTTAAAAAACTATTATATAATACTAGAACGTTTCCTATAGGTGGCCAGAACTAGGAGTACCGATATCTGAAATAGATTGTAATTCTATTATTTTAAAATTATTATCAGTATATAATGTAACCGGTGTCATTATATTAAGATAGATTTTTAAAATTTATTTATTATAAATATTTAAAATATTATATATCATTGATGTGTACCTAGATTCGACTTCGAACAGACTCGGATTCCTCTGGGATGACCCGATCCGACTCCGTTCACTGAGTGCGGGTCCTGCACACCACTAAAACGAACAAGATGTCAGCGTTATCGGCGGGAGGTTATCCCACCGAAAATACTCCGACGCTCAAGTCAGTAAAGTAATATCTCATGAAAGAAAATTGAAAAGCTATTGAGCAAAATGAGGGGATGAAGAGTGTGAAGATCCAGGTGTTAGAGAGACGCGAGACCTTTCTTATATCTGGGTGGTAAAAAGGCGTAAACGGTCGTAAGGGCTTGCTTGTTGCCTTAAAGATGATTTGAGGTTCTGAGAGCTTGTAGCCATAACGGGCAAGAGGGAGCTCGTTTAGAACACTTAGGATCTTTTGGGTGATTCAATGCGTGGATGAAAGCGTGAAAGAAAGCATGTATGAAAGCTCCCAAGAAAGCGTGTATGAAGGCGTCCTAGAAAACGTCAATGAGAGCCTTAGAGAAAGCGTCAATGAGAGCCTCTAAGAAAGCGTTAGAGAAAGCGTCAATGAGAGCCTGAATGAGCTTACCTAGAACGATGGTTCTAGGGTTTATTTATGGTTGAGAGGGTGATTTTCCTTCTTTGAAAGGTGAGATCCCCTATCTCCACCGTGGCTGGCTTGCCCTCTGGACCAAACGCCAGTTGCCAAGGTGGCGCGATAGTTTCCTTGTGTGGCGGCCAATAACTTTCCAAATTCGCTTCCTTCCTTCTCAACATGTTGCCGTTGGAGTGCCTTGGCGATCAAGATACTGGAAAGATCTGGCGCCTTCATTATTTAAAGGGCGCCAATCTTGTCAATATCCTATTAGAATCGTGGAAGACGCGTGGAAGGCTGTGGTTGGCCGCCGGATGAGTCGTGGGCCCAAACAGAGTAGGCCAATTACTGTAGAAAGGCGTTATTTGGGCCCAATGTGTAAGGGGAGGACGGTCAACGTCGGAGTGTTGGCCGCCTTCATGGTGAACGAAGGGAGCACCGCCAGCAATCCACTGATGGGCTGTGGGCCATAGTGGAATGAGCCCATTACTGTAGGAAAGCTTCTAAAGGCCCAGTTTGGCTTCCCACGACGGTCAACATCGAGTTGACCGTATGCGAGCAAGTTGACCGCCAAGTCGGTCAATGCATGCATTGACCGTTTTGGTTTTTGGGCTTTTTAGTTTCTGGGCCCGCCTCCTTTAGTGGGCCACAAGAATGTTGACCGTTCTTCTTGGGCTTCCGTTGACTTCTCTTTGGGCCAGCCCATTATTGGTGTACCCATCAAGATTGTATCTCAAAAAGTCTTCCTCTTTACTTCGCCAAACATTATCCTTTGCAAACATGCTATTTTCACAGTCATCGATGGATGCTGATGCTGAAGTTGGTGAAGATCCTTAGATTTTTGTAACTATTGATCAAGAATGCATTTGAAATCCACCTTGATTACTCACTTTTATAGGAAAAACTATTTTAATTTTTATTGTTTATGTCCGTCCTAAAGCTAGACCCACATATTGTAATATGACTTTTATCATATTGGCCCTTATAGAGGTGATTGAGATAGATGTTGTTGGCATGAGTGGACATTTTTATTCTTCTTTTTTTATAGTGATGTTTCTAGCATAAGTCGTGTGTGAGAATTTATTTTTAGATTTGGGTCGCAATCTAGTGTCTTCTTCCATTTAGTCCTTATTTTCTGAGCTGTACTTTTGTTACTTGAACTTGTATATTGCGAAATAATCTAATGAATATAACTACCCTAATGAAAGCTTGTTTTCTTCATATGATCTCATTGTGTTTATAATTCTCGAATCACTATTTATGAGTTGAGTGTCCACCTACCTGCTTAGATTTTGCTTATCTTTTTGCCTTGTTTGCCAATTTGATAACATAAACCTCTAACTACTCGACTTTATAATAATTTAATTTAGACAAATCTAGAACTAGAATATTTACGAAGTGATTGAGCCAAATTTTTATGGAAACTAAACCATGTAATTAATTAAATGGGGTAACTAAACTGTCTGCTATTAGCCTGTCACCTTAGAAAATATCAGGACAATTTATCATTATTGATGCAGAGGAAGAGACATGCTCTGACGTTCCCTCATGCTGGAACGTGTCTCCCATCTTTATAGTGACACGTCTCTTCAAGCAGGCCAAGACGACGTCATTCTGGACCAAACTATTTTAATTTAACCTTGGCATGCCTTCTTTTTCGTTTCACTCTTTAACTTCTTCCACTTCATTTCTTATCCCAAATTCATTTTCTACTACTCTTCAATTTCCATAGCTCCTCGAATAGCTTCCCTCGGTGTTGCTGATATTCCATTCAGTCTTATAGTCGAAAAGGTTTTAGACATTTATGAGAGATTTAATTTTGCCATCATTGTTCATTTTCAAGTTTTCTAACCATCCAAGAGAGCTTGCTCTCCCCGGCATAGATTCATTGCTATATATGAAGTTCATTTGTGGGAGGGTCTCTACATTCCGTTGGGCAGAGAACACGATGAAATAGTGGAGGCACTGAGGTTCCTATTACCTACCTCCATCCAAATGCCATAAGGTTCCTGGTCTCTCTGTGCATCTTTTTTCATCATTGAGAGCTTTATTTAGATACTAGGATGGTCAAAGTTGTCTTCAAATTTGACCAATAAGGCCATTAGATTTCCTTTACCCCTAGAAATGGATTCAAAATAAGTGAAGGAAATCTGGATGTCGTTAAGGGTTGGAAGAATCAATTTTTTTTCATTACGTTTCCTTTCGATTGGATACTATCTAATAAGGAAAATCGATCAATTTTTATTATTTTGGAGTGGTTTTGGAAAAGGAGGTCTTTGAGTCCATCCCATTGACTATCTTGATAAAGGAGAATGCCATTGAGCGGTTAAAGATGGGCAACTTTCTGACTCGGAGGGCACTTATAGTGGTCAACTGGGGGGTTGATATGGGTGAAGAAGCTGTTTCTAACATTTTTCTCTGTAGATTGAAAAGAAAAGCAGGGGTGCTTTTCATTAAGTCCTCTTTGGAGGCAAAAGCTGGGGAGGCATATGCTCTCGTTCTAGGCTTGTCCTTTTCATCTTCTACAGGTGCTATTGATAAGATATTTGATGAGGCCAATGATGAGATTATCAGGGTAGATGCCAGGGGACCGTCTCGGAGGTCAGACCCAATTCTTTCCTTATCAGGTTGCCTAGTTTTCGAAGATGTGCTTGTGATTATTATGGAGGGTGAGACTATGGAAATAAGTGACCCTGAGCTTTAAGCCTTGAAAGTGAAAGAACCAATTGCTACTCCGTTCATTGTCGAATACGGTGTCCCTGTTTTGGTTGGCTCATCGAAGGTCCAAGACATAGAGAAGGCCCCTCAAGTTCTCCCACCGTGGGAGAGTATTGAAGATCTAGGTAATTTTTTAGCCACTCGGATTTGTAGCTCCTCCACATTACCATTCACCACCCCTTCTGTGCTAGAGGACTCCACTAGTTTTTGAGCCTAAATTATCGCCGATTCTCACCCCTCATGAGAAAATTTTCACTTAGGAGGTATTGCGCATTTGATTCTTCACACTCATATCTTTTCTCCATATTGTTGCATTTGACTGGATATTTTGTTCATGTAGTAGTCCTAAGATTTGGTACGTTTGGTCAAGAATTGACTGCACAAGTGAGATATCGAGATTGCCCATCTCTCCCGATCGCATGTGGACACATAGGGAGTTGGGGATTTGGGTAGAAGCTGCCATAGTGGATGCTGAGTAGCTTCGAGATTAGACTACTTTTTTAGAGAATGAGTTATTCGAATTGATGGTGAGATCTCGTAAGTTACCAGATGAGAACATTATTGCTGTGGATAGGATCGCCTTCCTTGAAGACAAGTTCCAAGAGGCTAAGCATTGATCAGTTTCTAATGCATCTTGATTGATTGTCTTCAGAACAAGTGTGCCTAACTCGAGGGGGAGTCAAGGCAAAGTTTTCAGCCTAAGGAGGTCGGTCCTATTTTGGACACTAGATTCAAAGTGGTATTTCACTCTACAAGAAGATCATCTCCATAGTTGCTTCTAATTTTCCTTTAGGTTGTCTTGTTTCAAGGAACTCTTCGATTTCTCTTCTTTTTAACGTTAGGAATTTTTTGGGGTTAAGCGAGGGTCCGTCATCTGGGCCCTTGCCTAGCCTTCAGCCTAAGAATAATTGAGCCACATGCACCTCGGCAGGGATTGGTGGGTTCCCTTTTTATATCGAGTTGGGGCTTCCAGATTGTACATATGTAACCATGCATGATCAATAAATTAGCTAAATCTTATAGGTTATCAGTGTTGATATTATTTCTATTACATCGTGTTTTTGTTTAATGAAACCTTCATTTATTGGTTGGTTATGTGTTCTCACCGTCGTTGCCAAGCTTAGTTGGACTCTAGCTTGTGAGCCATAAAAGACTAATGTCACCTATCCTATAGAAGGGAATTTTAGCTTTTGTACTAAAAGGCTCCCTATGGTTTTTATTAATTGAATACAATCTGATATCTAATTGAACCTCTCAAAAGGGATTGGACATTTGGAACTAAGCCCCTAAGTCTATGAAGCAATTGTTGGCACTTGACTGCTTTTTGAGTCATATGGTTGTATTAACCAACACCATGACCACATCATTATATGGGTCATCTTGGTAGGCAAGGGATGACATCTCTATTCACCTAACTTAAAGTCAATTATAGCCAAAGTGTTTATCACACAAACACACAAATAAGCGATAAATCCAAACAATAAGTGTAAAAATTAATCTTATTAAAATGATTAAATACATTATACAAGCACCCCATAAGTTATGGGCAAGACATACCTTCAACCTCATTATATTCGGGATTGGGGTTATTGATAGTATCTTTTGAGGTGAATGGCGTTCCATGCCCTAGGGATTAATCTTCTATTTTGGGTGCGCAATTTATATACACCACTCCAGAGAATAGCTAACACTTGGAGTGGTCCTTTTCAATTGGGGGACAACTCAATATTCCTCAAAACTAGATCCTCTACTTCTAATTGGTTTGCCTTTACCATTTTGTTGTAATATCGCATTACTCGTTACTGGTAGGAGGGTATTTGTAGTTTCACCATATCCCTAGCTTCTTCAAGTAGGTCTTGGTTCTTTCTCAGGAGTTGAGAATTGTGATATGGGTTGAAACATTTCACTCAAAAACTAGGTAGTCCAATCTCCACTGAGACGGTAGCTTTTGTCTCATAGTATAGGTTAAATGGTATTTTTTGAGTTAGTTCTCTTAGGATTGTTCGGTAGGACCATAGAATAGATGAGAGCTCATCTATCCAAGAACTCCGACATCCTTCAATTTCATCTTTATCCCATATAATAAGATTCGATTGGTCACCTCTACTAGCCAATTTGTTTAGGGGTATGGAATGAAGGTATGAACCAGTTTAATGCCAATACTTGTGCAGCACTTGGTGAATATTGTTTTTATGAATTGGCTACCGTTGTCAGCTACTATGATCTTTGGTATCCCAAACCTGCATAAGGCGTATGAATTTAGTTGCTTTCTGTTTAGTGATTTTTGCGAGTAAAGATACTTCTACCCACTTTGTAAAATAGCCTATTGCAGCTATGACAAATTTTTTTTATCCCGCAACAAATGGAAACAGACCTAGCATGTCAAACCCCCACTGTACGAACAGTTAAGGTGATTGTAGGGCTTAAAATTCAGCGTGAGATTGATGAGGGATGTTGTCATAAATTTGACAATTTTCACACCACTTAGTGAATTCTATGGCATCCCTTCTCATGGTTAGCTAGTAGTAACTCTACTGCATGATCTTAAATGTTAGATTCTTTCCTCCTATGTGAAACCCGCAAATGCCTAGATTCTTTCGATATGGCATCATCTAGGTCACCTCGTTTGAGATTGGGATCATTTCATTCGTGTTGTCTATGCTTGGGTTCATTAGCATCTCCTTCATCTTCCCTGTATATTGATCGGGGTTCCCAAAAGCAGCTATATTAGCTATTTAGTTGGCCTTCTAGTCATTTTCTCTTGGGATGTGGTGAACCTCCACTTTATTAAAAAATGCTAGGAAATTCTTTATCTTGACGAGATACTTTACCTAGCATGGTTTAGAAATTTCAAATTTATTGAGTACTTAATTGACTATCAGGTCAGAGTTACTACGTACGATCGGGTTCTTTATTAAGCATTTCTTTGCCAACCTAAGTTTGGCTAATAAGACTTCATACTCAATGGTATTGTTAGTGGCTTAAAACCCAAACGTCATAGAGTACTTTATTTCAAATCTGTCAAAAGTCATCAGGACTATACTGGCCCCACTTTCTACTTTAGAGGATGACACATCAACAAATATGATCCATGATGGAGTTTCTTCACTAGGAGGCCTGCGTTCACCTTCTCCTGAGTTTTTTTTAAATTAGGGTCGTCATTCCACAAAATCTGCAAGAGCTTGTCTTTTTATAGATGGTCGTGCTCGAAAGTCTATGTCAAATTTGCCTAAGTCCATAGCTCTTTTTATCAAATGTCAAGATACTTCTAGCCATTGCAAGATCCTTTTCAATGGCTGGTTAGTTAAGACATCAATCTTATGGGCTTGGAAGAATGGACAAAGTTTCCTCGCCACATGGATTAAAGACAACAATATCCTCTTGGCTTGTGAATATCGAGTCTCTTTATTTGTTAGAATCTTATTGATATAGTAGAACGACCACTATATATCAGTTTCTTGCCTAATCAAAATTGAGCTCAATACAGTTTTTGAGACGGCTTAGTAGGGATATAATTCATCACCTTCTTTAGGAGAAGTTAAGAGTGGTAGATTGGCTAGATAATCCTTCAATTCTTGGAAATCCAATGAATATTCATCTATCAAATGAAATCCATTAGTCTTAGCCCCTTTTCAATGCCTTAAAGAAAGAAAGGTACTTCTCATATGATTTTTTCAGGAATCTAGAGAGTGCAATCAGCCTCTCAATTAATCTCTAAACTTCTTTTAAGGATCAAGGCAGATTCATATCAATGATCACTTTAATTTTATCCGAGTTCACCTTTTTCTATCGGTGGGATACTGTCACAAAGTAGGACCATGTAGGTTAATAAAATAATTAATTAAATTCTAAATACTATTCTTATAAATTTTAAATTCAGATGTGATAAACCAAATACACATAATCCAACAAATTAAAATCTGCACAAAATCACATCGAACAACCATCCTAACAAAAAAAATATATATGATTTACTCTAGAAACAGTCGTAAGGAGAATAACCAAATAATACAATTCATCCACATATTATAAGAAATTTGACAGCATTTGAATATACTGCTCCGAGGCTTAAACTCGACCGATCCCATAACCAAAATATAATCGAATATAGATCCAACAATATTTGAGTGGTATAATAATCACTGAAATATATGATGCAACATTAGATGTCGTCCATGCTCATTCAATGCATCCAATCTCTCCACTCTAAAGGGATAAAATAGAAAATATGAACTTAAAACTCAACAAGTATCATATATATATATAT
>JAOVVI020008878.1:0-13936 GCA_028571085.2 Nepenthes alata
GTTGGCCGTTTTGTTTGGGTTAACCCATGTTGGATCTGATAAGTTATGGTAGAATATACTATTTGTTTTAAGGATGGATAGAATTATGTTAATCTCACATTGCAATAAACGGCTACCCTCGACTTAAGTGGGGGAGGAGCTTATTATTTAAAATTGTTTCACCCATAGTCGGGATTAGCCAATAAGGTCCTTACCTTGAGAAATTATAGGTGTTGTTTATAAGGATAGTAATTGTCCCATGATTTTGGAGGTTTGAGAAGATGTACCCCAAAGGAGGAACGAAATATGTAATGAGACGTGTTTGAGGAAAATTTTGGACTATGTTTCTTGTTCGTATGTGGATGGTTGTCCTTGGATTGAGTGAAATAGAAGTCCATGGTTAGAATTATTCCATTGGAGGTCGAAATTAGTAGTTGAAATCTTTGTTTTAATAACTTGTAGGTAGTGCTTTTAGAGATGGCTTTTGTCTAATAATTTTTAAAGGCCAAAATCGTTAAGTGATTAAGGAAGGACGATCCTATGATGTTGTAAGTGGATAGATCTGTCTAAAAATTTTAAAGATGAACCTCGATGTCTTTGAGGAGAATGGACCCTAATACTGGCAAATCATGTTGGGAATCTTAGATTTGATATGTCTTTGGTGTTTCGTAGGAAATATCAAAAGAAAATCACGAGTAAGCCCAATATTGGGGTAATAAGATATTGTATTCTTAATTGGGAAACAGAATCGTATGTGAAGGATTGGAGTTATGAAATTTTGAAATAAGAAGTCTTTATGGTTGTGTGCTCGTCGATATGTCAGCGAGATCTTGAGGTTGCTAATAATTGGGTTTTGAGATTTGAGTGATGACCAAAAGCTATATCAGATTCTTGGGAGACTGTTACAATGTAGTTTGATCTGACGGTAAATTAAGGATTCGTGGGCTTTTTCCCTCGTGATATCGATATCTTGGGACTTTCGTATATGAGTCAATGGATATAAATTGTAAGAAGATCTGGGATCTATAATATAAATTATTAGATAGAATAGTGGAAGTGTGTATAGGCTCATAATTTCCATTGGTCTCTTGATGTGATTGAAGAGGCTAGAAGTGAATGGCCATGTATTTCAAGGACATATAAGTATTTGTTAAATTTATGCTAAATTGACCATTCTTGCCAATTTAGATTTTGTATTTTGGGAAGATGTCGGTTTGAAGACATACCAATGAATTAATGAGGATTTAGAGCATTTCTGATTTGGGGTTTGATTGTAATTTGAGGTTTATGTCAAATCTTAGCCAATTTGATTGGAGAATTGTGGGTGTTGAGTTAAGTTGGATTTGGTAGTGGATTACAATTGGATGGTTCGTAGTTAAAAAATTAATTAAAGTTTTTTTGGTAAGATTTGACATTAATTAATTAAATTAATTAAAAAATTAATTAAAAAGAAAAGAAAGAAAAATACAACACATATATTATATTCCAAAACTTGGAAATAAAACATAGTAGTAGGGCAGCCCTGATGCACGATGACACAAGTCATGAAAACGAAAAAAAATAAAAATACAATCAAAACATTATAGAGTAATGTCTCCTACTCAGTCATTTAAACATCAGATCGATAGCATACGCCAAACACAAACCAGAAGGATGAAGCCACTCGTGCAACGGTAGGAGATCGGTCACCACACAGACCAACAAGCATAGCATATAAACCAGCAAGATCGTACGAGCAGGAGGAAGTAGCCAACCGTGCGTCAGCAAGATAACATACAATCAACGTAGAAAAGCCACACCTATAGATTAAAGCATCTAAATAGCCCAACAGGCCTGCCAGTCCTGCTAAGAAAGTATCCTACCCAGCCAAGAGAGTAGCCCGATCAAACAGCCAATCAAAGTATCAGTAGCCTCCCAAGTTCGTGCCATTCAGGTAATGGAGGGAAGTCAGACTCCGTGAAGGCACACATATGTCCAAGCAGGAGGATGAAGCCCACTGTGTGACGGCAAGATAGGCACCCCTCTCTCCCTTTTTTTTGACGTCACGCTAAAGCTGACCAAGGCGGGAAAACATAAAAGTACAAAGAAGAAGAGATTTTTTTTTCAAACGCCATGCTAAAACGGATCAAAGCGGGGAAACAGAAAAGGACAAAGAAAAAAAAAATTTTCCTCTACGTCACGCTAAAGCGGACCAAAGTGGGCAAACAGAAAAGGACAAAGAAAAATATTTTTTTCCCATTCCAAACGTCACGCTAGAGCGGACCAAGGCGGGAAAACAGAAAAGTACAAAGAAAAAGAGAACAATACCTTGGAAGGGCAGCATACAAACCTCCAGACAAAAAAATGCCAAAGGCCTAGCGTCGGGCATCAAGCAAAGTGAAACACCCCAGAGGCCACCAACAAAAGGCAGAAGACACTTTTTTTACACCCTGGAAAGTTAGCTACAGCCTCCGAAACAATAAGGCCAAAGGCTCAGCATCGGGTAACGGTCAGAGACAACGCCCCAGAGGCACTGACAAAATGGCAAGAGACACTTTATCTACTCCTCTAGATAAAGGGAGAAAAGATGGATGATGTTCAGGCGAGAGAAGAAGGAAGAGAAAGGGACACGACTGTCAGAAAAGGAGGTATGCAAAGCGATAAAGCTCCCAACAAGCAAGACCCAAACCTTCAGTCAACACCTGCATACCCACACCTAAAGGTTTAGGTTCCATCGATCTCTTATGTATCTGAATCCATGATTTTGCCTGGGTACAAAAAGATCCAATGTGACGACCCAACTTTAAACCACCATCTATTGCCGTCGTCAAGTCTAAAAAAAATCCTTTCCTTAATATTGATTAAGAATAGTAATTTAGGTGGACATAAAATCTTTTCTTTTCTGTTACACCCAGCATTCATGAGGCCGAACTTCAAGAAATACTTACATGATATTTTAATTTCAAGATCCAAAAATAAATCACGAAAAGATGCTAACATTCATAAATTCATAAACAGTGGACTAATATTATATTTCTCCTCAAAACATCAAAATACAACATAAATAAATCTCTTCAAAAGTGTGCTCCGGCCCGCTAAGCCACTTTGTTACACCATAAAGTTCTACTTAACTTCGTCATCCATAAGCCTTTCATCATCTGAATAATAGCAAGAATGAGCTACAAAGCCCAGCAAGGTACTCACATGCAGAAAATAAAACATACATATAATCGAATCAAAATAATGTTTCATAATTTAACATACGAAAATTATCATGTCGTTTCTTATTGATATCTTATTTTTATTATCTTGTCTTTGTAGAATTCATAAAAACCATTCGGAATTCTTATTATTTTTAGGGATCGGATGAAAGCGGACAACATCGAGGACGGGTTGTGTGTAATCCCATAGCCTAAAGTTGTATCCTCTCATTATGCTCCTCGAGGCGGGAGGTAATGCCTTTAACCCAGCATACGGGACCGTAGTTCAAAAGTCTTATGCCACGAAAAGGTTCCCTCTTGTGGCCCAAGAGGCAATCTTCGAGTGTCACTTCAATATCCTTCATCCATCTTTAACAGCAAGCTTAATAGATACTCAGTTTTTAGTTCATATCTTTTGATGGCCGTTTGTCATGGTTCGAAAGTCACAAAGTTCCACTTGCTGTCCAAATTAATATATTTTCTTTGTTCTTAAAGCAAAGCTCTTTTTTTAACCGACGGAGTTCAAAAGCCGGAGTTCTTTTTCAGACAAAGTTCAAAAGTCGGAGTTCTCTTTCAAACGAAATTCAAAAGTCGGAGTTCTTTTTCAGACGGAGTTCAAAAGCCGGAGTTTTTTTTCAAATGGAGTTCAAAAGCCGAAGCTCAAAGTCCGGCGCTCTAAGTGCCGGAGTTCGTTTTCGTTTAAAGTTTAAAGTTCTAAAATCTGGAGTGTAAAATCCGAAGCTCTAAAACCGGAGTTCTTCTAAAGTCTACAATTTCAAAATTCGAAGTGTAAAATCTGGAGCTCTAAAATCCGAAGCTCTTTAAAATCCGGAGTTCTTTCTCTAAACATTAAAATTCATATAATTTAACGAATAAACATACTTGAAACAGAACATCAAGAATATCAGGATTTCTTTTTAAACATACAATTTAGAACAATTCTTCCTTAAATCAGATGAACATAACATATTTTATATACAGAATAAATTTCATACATACTAAAACATAAGTTTATAAAAATATCAGATAAATAAAAGAGAACAAACTTCATACATAATTTCATAAAAATATCAGATAAAGGAAATAGAATAAACTTCATACATATTAAAACATAATTTCATAAGAATAGCAGAAATACTCGTATCGTAAACATGCATAATCATGAACTTTAAAACAGTGTGAGTACTCTTGCCTGGTTTCTTCAACTTTGTCTTGAACTCTACTCTTGCCTGGGTTTCTTCTACTTTTCTTTTACTAAAAATTCTATTACGTGCTTTATTCTTATTCTTCTAGTTCTTATTTATAGACCTTAAATTTGATAAATAACTGCCATAAATGATTGGCAGTACAAGAAAATATTTCTTATTAATGATGATCATTATTAATGATTGAAAATACAGGGAAAATATTTCTTATTTATTAGATCATTTATGATTTTATATTTCCAATGGGTTTATAAATTCCCAATTAACTGAACTTAACTAAATTTATATTTCTTATGTAAACACATTAAATTCCTAGTTAACTGAACTTAACTTTCTCATGTAAACACATTAAATTTCTGGTTAACTGAACTTAACTTTCTCATGTAAACACATTAAATTCCTCGTTAACTGAATTTAGCTTTTTCATGTAAACACATTAAATTTCTGGTTAACCGAATTTAAACTTCTTATCCGGTCAACTATCAGCGTTGACCATAATATTCTTACAAAGTTTTTCGTCAACATTTGTTGACGGGTTCTTCCACTTTGATTTTCTTCCCACAATTTCACTTTGGCCTTACCAATCACAAATTCACTCCGGCCTTACATAGCTGAAAATTGATTCTCTTTACTGGACTTGATTTTTATCAAGTAAAATTCAGACTTTTTTTTTCATCAAGGAAATCTAGATTATAATTTTATTAATGAAATCCAGACTTCTTTTTATTCAGAAAAATCAGACTAGAATAAAATTCGGACCTCTCTTTTTATCTAGGAATTCCGGACTAGGTTTTTACCGAGAAAATCCAGACTTCTTTTCATCAAAAAAATCCGAACTAGATTTTTATCAAGAAAATTCGGACTTCTTTTCATCAAGGAAATTCGGACTAGATTTTTATCAAGGAAATTCGGACTTCTTTTTATCAATTAAGGGCCGAACTTGATTTTATTTTAAGGCCGATTTACTTTTCCTTATTACATCTTTCTTATTACATTTTTCAGTCAACTGACGTTTGACCAATCATAATGACTCGATGACTGGAATTTCCTATGTTCAAAAATCTGGGTTGTTACATTCATTTTCCCACGCAACCAAACCCTTTTAGAGAGAGAGAGGGTGATGAATAAGAGAGAGAAAGGAGGAGATTGAGGCTGTACAGTCCGAATCCGGCTTCGAGCTAGTTGGAGAAATAGTAGGGCACGTCGAGCCAAGTACATCTATACCATTTTTCTTCCATTTTTTTTTATTTTTGTTCAATCCTCTTCGGGTATTTTTGTCCCGATTCCAACCCCATGCATGTATTTGTAAAACCTATGACTCTAGCATGTATATATATGAATTGCATGTCAAAATTTGAGGAAATATACCGGATTTTGCACGAAAACCCCAATTACGTTCGCAAAACCCTAACCCGAAGCCCGGGTGGTTTCGGCCTCCGATTTTGGGGGCTTTTGCATGAATTAGGACTAGAATATGATTACCCATATTCCCCATAAGTTAATTCATTGGTTGGGTACCCGATTTTGTGGAATTATGTGAAATTTTGTTGGTGAAACTCTAACCCTACGCCCGGGTGATTTTGGGCTTTGATTTTTGAGGCTTTTGATTTATTTCGGACTAGATTATGATTATACATGACTTGGGTAAGTTGATTTACCGATTAGGTATCTGAAATTGTGGAATTTGGTAGAAATTCGTTTAGGAATCCCTTGTCCCGAGCCCGAACACCGTTCGATCTTCTATTTGGAGTTAAATGTATAAATTGACTTGGGATTATAATTACCCATGCCTTGGGTTCGATAAATTACCTATTCGATGTTTGAAATTTTGAGAATTAATCGATTTGTGAATTAATCGATTTGTGAATATGTGCAATATTCATGTGCACTGTTCACGGATACTGTTCACTCGAGAATTTCGGATGATATTTTGTGTAATATTTTCATGTTTAAATGCCGATTAAGTGATATGTATTTGTGTAAATTTAATTGTTCAATTTGAAAGTTTCAGCATGTCAAATTTTGAAGTAATTCGTATTCAGAAGCTCTTCAAGTTAATTTGCTCCTTCCGGAGAGAGAGGAAGCTGATGTACAACAGTAAGCACGAATAGAAAAAAAACGGGGAAAATCACTCGTTCTAATCCTATCTAGATAAAAATAACAGTAGATCGGGTTCAGGCAAGTGTAATTTGGACGTTATTTTATAAAATTTAATTGGCACCGAAATGAAGCTCCTGGTATACTTTATTTTTGAAAATTTTACACGGACTTATACCGATAAATTACCGCGCACTTTTGAAGTAAAACTGAAGGGTTTTTAGATCGTTATTGTACATTCTAGGGTAATTATGAAACTCTGAAATGAAAGAATGTTTTTGGTTAAGAAGTTATATCTGATACTGTTATTTAGGACCCAGGACTGATTACAGTCATATTAGGTCCTCCTGCATGCTTTACAACTTTACGGTGGTGATGGAGGATAACTCTGTCAATAGAGTTATATGTGATCTGCCCTTGGGGCGTAACTGTTAGAAGGAAAGTTCTGTTTCTGGCCTTCCTTCGAGAGGCACACCTGTACAGATCCCTTGGGACAGGATCTTCTATCACTGTTTATAGCCTTGGATTATGAGGGGATGTATACAATCTATCATCGATCATTCACCCCTCAACTAGTAGGGTATACTGGTAGGGTCAATTACTGTTCTGTTCTTTAATATTCTGTACCACGGCTCTGTACTGATTTTAATGATGTACTGATATAAAAGAGAAAGTTTGACTCTGCTTTCTGATTCTACTTTCTGAATTATACTGATTTCTGATTTTTGAGTTAATTATTATTTAATTATGCTTTTCTATGTTCTATTCTGCATAACTAATTTACTGTATATCTACGAGTATCTTGTTAGATTTTGGCTCACTATTTTGCTATTTTTCTCCTTCAGATGAGACTGTAGAGCTAGTACCTGACGAGAAAGAGTGGCTGAAAGCATCTGATGAAGACTTTTGAGGATCCGAAGAAATTTGGAGCTACTTTGGAGAATAAGTTGGACATAAAGACTTGATTTGATATGTGATTTTGTATATGGATTCTATACCTATGGACATTGATGTATATATGGGTTTTGTATAGAAATACATGTGATGTATGCGGTGGTAAAAGAAAAACTATACTTCTGTAGGTTAATAGTTTAGCTTCTGCTCTATACTTTTGGATACTCTGCACAGGTGCTAGATGACATCTCACTCATGAACTATTAATGTAGCAGATAATTTGATAAATTAATGCCATAGATGGCATCTGTGATCCTGTGTATATGTGTTGTAGAAAGAATTGTATTATAAATTGATAGTTGTGTGCATGTCCTGGTTGGTTATACAGGTTCTGTACAGGTTGTATTTTTTAATTTTCATCCGGTTACAAAGGAGATTCTGCAAAAATTTCTGCAGAAGCTATACTTTGTATTTTGGCCCTTAATCCTATTTCTGTCTTGACGGAAGTTTCTGAGAAAAAAAAAATTTATTTTGTCACACCTTATCTCTGACTTGCTCTACTTTCTGAATGGCACATCAAGGCGTCGTCGATATTTTGGCCTTGATTGCTTTCTTACTGGAAGTGTCGTCTTCCACTTCCCCTATGCCTTCGATTGAGGAGGGAGGCGACAATGAGCAAGCGACGGTGCGAACCGGAGAAGATGACTTAGCAAGGCCTGCTGCCATTGATGAGAGGCATCATCATGGTGCCTTGACTCTTCGGCCACAGGCGGTTCTAAGGGCGACTCCTAGGCTCGAGTCTATTAGATCTTCTCATCAAGTCTGTCCGCCTTACCAAGAGGTAATGCTCCATAGATCTCAGTGTCTTACAATTATACTTTTTCACTGTGGCCTCTATATGACCATTCTTTTCAATCCGATAGTGACAAGGGCTCCTCGTGCAGTGGAGGAGGCTTTGCGCTTCTGGGAGGTCAAGATTGCTCGCTTGTCATAGACGCATGCTGCTCGAGCTGCCAATGAGGTGGAGTGTCGGGTTAATGCTATTATTGGTGAGGTGTTGTAGAGTCAAGAGCAGGCCAACTACCTCGATGAAACTCTATCTGAATCTGAGGTGAGCTCGCAAGATCTCTCAGAGGCCAATGCTCGGGCTCTAGATTAGACCGCATCACTCAAGAACGAGCTTTGACAGAGTCAGTAGTGGCTCAGTGAACTACTAGGTGTGTGCGCCCATCTCGAGGAAGAGTTGAGGACTAAATTTCTCCCTGACAGGCGGCCTCGATATTGGATGAGTAATTTTAGAAGGGCACTTGTTTCTGCAAATGAATAGTCTTTTTGACAACCTCAGACTTTCCTGTTATTTTTCTTGACTTCAGGAATGCTGGAGCTTCTCACCATTTAGAACTGATTGGTTTCACGGTGAGAGAGGGTAGAGGGGCTATGCCATGCTCTTCAGGGAGCTCTCGACCATTGGATGGCCATTCGGTTGGGCTGCTATTTGTGCTTTTGAGGGCGCTCTGGCATCCTAGTTGTATTTTTAAATCATTAATAAAACAGACTGATTGCTTCAATCTTTATTGACGATGCCTTTGATTGTGCACTAGTTTGGCTCTACTTTCCGACTAAGCGATAGTTATCGCTATCACCGTCAGGCTTAAATGGATGCATCTGCCTGGTTGCACTCACTCCTGCCAGGAGGAGGTCGTGGCATTGAGAAAATGTGGTTGCCGGCTAAGCCTTGCGGCTATCGTTTTAGAGCTCTCGCGTAGCCCATCGCCCACATATAACCCTCAGCACTCAATCCATTTAGAGGAAATCATAGTTTTCATTCCTCTATCCTAATCTACCAACCATTGTTAACTGATGGTGCTCGTTCCTGTAGGAGGGAGTTATCGCACACATGCTGAAAGGCCCCCTAAAATTTTTATATCCACTTGATGGGGAGGTCCGACTTTTGGTCTGCAAGCCCCTCGAGTAGCAATATTCGACCTCATCTAGGCCGCTTGATTGCTAGAATCGTGTTTTAAAATTTGATTGCATTCAGACCGCACTGTGCTAGAACCAAGGTTTTTTGACAGGGTCATTGCTGATTGAGACACGGATGAAGAGGTTCACTCAATTTTGGAGTAGTCTAGGTTTTAGAATTAATACAGACATACAAGTATTCATATGATTAGAATAACAAATAGAACTCATAATGAATGATGTTCAAGCACTCCTCATGGATGCATTTAACTTACCTGTGCTTGGTAGGAAATCGTCGGTTGCATCTTCTGGGGTGGAGGGCACCCTTGGCCCGTGGGACTAGTATTCTAATTTGGGTGCATAGCACATATTCTGTTCTTTGAATGGTCATCGAGGCTATGAATGGTCCCTAATAGGATGGAAACTGATCGCTCCTCCCGGTGGTCTTGCGCCTGCAGCCTCTACACTTCGAAGAATTAGGTCCGCCAAGTTGAATAGGCTACATGATTTAGATGTCGAGCTTTCATTGCTGACATGTGACCAGTAGGTATCGAGGATAGATTTCAGTCGATGCAAGGGAAGTGTCTTTTGGCATGAAATGCCACAGGTAAGGGGTCGAGGGCTCTACCATCCCGAAAGGCCTTCCAGCTTGTTGTCCTCCTCAAATAGAGTGTTGGCAGCATCTTCTAACATGAAACGAAGCATACAAGGAGCTGATGGCTCTATTGCCCTTGAGGGTATCCTAATCTGCTTTTGACACTACACTGGGAGTTTATGAGGCCCAGGGAGTCCAACAAAATGTAGAAGTGATCTAAGCAGAGCACCGAATCGTAACTTCGGTGATAGGGCTTCGGGCTCAATTCCTAGATGCTGTGAGAAAATAGAGATGACCGAATCCACGTCATGAACGGTGACCTTGTTAGGTCGGCAATGTGTCCTTTGACACTCATGGGTTCTTTCCCCTACAGGGGCCTCTTGTCGTTACGAGAGTAGTGTGGAATGTACCGCTCTGAGCTTCCATCCCACGCCTCATGACTCGATCGGTCCTTTGGCCACCGATAGGCCCTGTCACTCATGGCTGCTCGGGTCACTAGATCCTCTGCGAAAGCTAATTTGCTCCGATTGTTTGGGATTTTGATGGCGGTGCCCCCAACATAGTGCCTTTAAATGGACGTGTATGGTTTAGAAGAGGGTGCTCGGCCGAACAATGAGCACCTATATGCTTGGGGCTAGTCACCCGTTAGCATGGCTACCCGATGAGGGGTTGTCGCCATAGGGAACAACATCCCTGGTTGATGTGATAGATAGCGGATCGAGCATGTCGAGCCCCAATCATGAGAATTGTGACAACTCCTATGGGATCTATTTCTCTACATAAGGTCAATGAGAAGCGTTGCCATAAGATTGGCAATGCCAAGCCCCCAGGCCAGGCCTCTCACTTTAGCAAGGCCACTTGTAAGTAGAGGGTCGAGCACTCTAGAAGCTCTCTTCGAGTTGTGCCTCCTGCACCAACGAGACAATGATAGGGTGCTTGTCGACGCTGTAGGACTTTTCTTTATACGCAGAAGGTTACCTATTGTCTCAAGAATAATGAAGGCGCCACCGCTCTAGGCTTTCGCTTCACACTCCGGGATTGGGTTGAACTTTATAACGACCTGAGCTCGAGTATCCGAACCCAACCCGAACCATCCAAGTAAAAGTCTCGAATCATCCAAAATTATCAATTACACGTCATCAAATAATTTGAATGAACTCAATAATATCATTTAAGATACCATCAATAATTATTATAAATGCATCATTATAAAAATATCCATAATAATAATAATAAATAACTTCAAGAAATGAAATCAATATCCAAAATATCAATCATCTTAAAAAAAATTTAATAAAAGTCAAATAATAACTGAACTAACAAAAAAATTTTAAGTCTCTATCCTGAAAACCTCAATCTCTGATATCATCTCTGCTTTGAATCTACACAATAACACACGATCTTTTTTATCCTAATATCAACCTATCTACTTTGAAGACAATAAAATATAAGGGTAAGCCGAATTCCCAACAAGTAGAAATAAATTAAAATAGTAGGTAATACATCAACCATTGTCCGAGATTCAATAACATGTCAGGTCCATGACCCCAAAGCCATATGAATAGCTGGATATCAAGAAGCAACATGGATTCCATTGAATCGGATCATCAGCTAAATACGAGGTTATAACTGTATGAATGATCAAGAATCTCCGTTGACCTTAATCTCCATTGACCTTATTCTATCATAGAGAACCAAAAATTACGTATTTACGCCCCCAACGGTTGGATAAGTGTAACAATATTATTAATGGTACCAATTACCCCTACAATGTACCCGTAGCATGCCATACCAGCTATGATACCCCTCGCCAAATAACATCCCAGATATTATCTCTTATGATAGTCATATGGTTATAAGTATCCCTCCTCAATATCAACGACTTTGACAAATTGTACAAGATAACAAGAATTTGATTATTCGCCCATTTTGAGGTCACGACTGTACGGATAACAAGAATCTCCCTAAACTTAATTCTACCATAGTAAATCAAAGGCCACGTATTTATGCTCCCAATGGCTATGTGTGTGCAACAAGGTTATCCATGGTATCCTAATACCCCTACAATCCTCCGAAAGGCTGTACTCGTAGCATGCCGATACCACTCGTGATGCCCCCGTCAAATGATATCCTAGATATCATCATCTACGATGGTCACTAGATTATAAGCATCACTCCTCAATATCAATGATCTCTACCTCTAGAATGGAATCAGTATTGTAAAAATATAAACAACTCTATGGTCTCATTGACTCCCGTACACCCGGTTACCATAAAATCTTCGTAAATTCTCATTTACTTATCTATAGAGTGACAAAAAGTTATATGCACACTATCAAGGTTAACGCGAAGAATATTTTTACCAGATTTTATCAATGACATACAAGAATAATTATGTAACCGATTATTAGCATTTCAAGCATACGACACTCATGCATAATTCCATATAAAGTATTCTACCACCAATGTAAACCATTATACTTATAATATATCATCCCATATATATTTATATGTATATCTCATAAATATATACGAGCATAGTTATTCATACAATTATATATATATATACAAACACACTGCTGTAACCATATGCATATGTACCCATATACACGTACACACGTGCCCCCACCTGCACACACATATGGTAGTGACGCTGCCAGCTGCTCATACACAGCACAACTACTTCCTTCATGCACGCACACAGCGCACCCTCAGCAGCAATCGTCCACACTGCCCAGTAGCACCACACCGCACCACGCATTCCATGCCGAGTCATCGCTCAACTCCCCGCCACCCCATTACAGAACTCGCACCTCAGAGTTGGATGCTCTAATCTCTTGGCCATATGCCGATTATCATGGGCGATGAGACAAGCTCAAATTTTTCATAATTCACAAGAAAAGCATTAGATTTCATAGCATAAATTCATTAGCTATTACGTTCCAATTCAGCATAAGCCCCTGAAACAGTTCCGTCTCCATTGTCCAAAGCTAATGCTCTGTTTTTTCCCAAATTCCCAATTCTCCACCGAATTAGAACAATTAGCACAATTCACCACATGAAGGCATATAATCAACATCTAAGAATAAAAAGGGAAGGATTTGCTTGCAACTAACGGGTCCAAGTTCTCTGGCCACTGCCGGTCTCTAAACCCGATTGGAAAAATGGGACATAGAGCCTGATGTTCTGTTTCCAAAACAATACCAAAATCTCAAAAAATCGGGGTACAACATGCAAAATTGTTACTTCATGGTTTAATTAGATAATTTACAAAACCCCAATATATCATTGATTTAAAAGATTCGATCGAATCCTCACCGAGCCGAAACTCTGTGTTCGGTTTTCCCACAACTCTGTACCCTCGATTTCACCCATTACCCACCAAATCAGTTATGAAATCAAAGAATTAGACATTAACGAGAATACATGAAGGATTAATTTTGTGATAGGAAGATTACTTGCTTGAACTATAGCACAGTTAAGGTTTCCGTGACGATGGTGGCGGCTTTGACCTAGACTCACGTCGGCGACTAGCAGCGGCGACAACGGTGAGGAACAGAGGTGACGGTATCTGCTGCATGGCTAGGGTTTAATGACGGCGTAAACTTCTTCCACCCTTCCCTCGTAACACCAATGCCTCTTTAAATAACGAAGATGGTCGATTTAGGGTTTCGCCGAGTTTTCATTTGGGCATTTGTCTCATTCCTTCTCCCCGTTGCTCTTCCTCTCTCTATCTCTCTCCCTCCTTTCCCCCTTTCCTTTTAACTTTTCCTTTCCTTTATTTATTTATTTTCCTTACTGTATTATTATTATTATTATTATTATTGTTATAATTATTTATATATTTATTATTATTATTATTATTATTATTATTATCTTTATATTATTATTTATTATTATTATATTTAAATTTAATTTAGTGGCCCAACATTTTTGCCTAAACCCCTTGATCCAAATATTCTAACTTATTGGGCCTAAGTATCAGTCCAACTATACCAATTTTGAGCCCAGTAATAATTACAATT
>JAOVVI020008879.1:0-13934 GCA_028571085.2 Nepenthes alata
GAACTTTGAAGCCTAAATCATGAATCTTGAAACTAAAACCTAAACTACAAAAATTAAATCCAAAACTCTTAACTCTTAACCCATAACCATTTAACTAAAAACCATGAATCTAGAACCCTAGAGCTTGAACACAAATCCCTTAATTTTGAGCCCAAAACTCTTATCCTTGACCTTATACCCTAAACCATAAACCGTTAACACCGAACTCTAATCCCAAAGCCCTTACATATAAACCCTAAACCTTAGAACTTAAACCAAAATCCAAAACACTTATCTAAAAACACAAAACTCTAAACCATGAACCCTAAATGGTGAAAATCTATACCCTAACTCATTTGCCCTAAATACTTAGTTAAGAATTCTGAAGGTCAAATCTTAATTGTTGAAATCTAAACCCTAAAGATTGAAACCCCTCAACCATTGAACTAAAAACCCTAGAACCTAGAATGTAGATACCTAAACCCTTGACCCTGTAACATTTACTATGAACCATAACCCCTCACTCTAAATATCGGATCTTAAACCTTAACACTGAACCATAAACCATCACCGACAATCCCTCAACAAAAACAACAAGCCTTGTAACTCAAACACTTACCCAAAATACTAAACCACTTACCTTGAGTTGTAAAACATAAACCCTGAATTCTAAATCCAAAATGCTAAACTCTGAAACATTAACCCTAAATACCAAACTTTGAACCCTTTAACTTAGACCCTAAACCCTTAATTATAAACATAAACCCTAAACACCAAGTATAAAATCTAAAACACTAAACCAAAAACCCAAACCCTATACCTTAACCATGAACCCTTTACCTTGAAACTGGAATCCTTACTCCTTAACCCAAACACTAAATATAAAATAACCCTGTACCCTTGAACGCTAAACTCTGGGCTCTAAACGTTGAACCCTAAACCATAAACCTTAAATCATTAACCTTAAGCAATGAATCAAAAACCTTGATCCCTAAACTTAGAACCCCAATCTTGAACCATTAATCCTAAACTCAAAATCGTGAATACTAAACATTAACTCTTGAACCCTAAACCTAAAACATTACACCCTAAACCCCTTAACCATAAACGCCCTTAACACCTAAACCAAGAAACTTAGAACCTTGAAAACATAACTCTGAACTCCCCTAAAATGATAACTCTTGAACCCAGAACCCCAATCTCCTTAACCATGAACGCACTTAACCATTAAACCTTAAACCCTGAATTCTAAATCCGAAATGCTAAACCCTGAAACCTTAACCCTAAATACCAAACTTTGAACCCTTTAACATAGACCCTGAACCCTTAATTATAAACATAAACCTTGAACACCAAGTATAAAATCTAAAATCCTAAACCATAAACCCGAACCCTATTCCCCTAAACCATGAACCCTTTACCTTGAAACTTGACTCCTCAATTCTTTACCCAAAACACTAAACATAAAATCACCTTGAACACTTGAACTCTAAACTTTCGGCCCTAAACATTGAACCCTAAATGATAAACCTTAAATCATTAACCTTAAGCATTGAATCAAAAACCTTTATCCCTAAACTTAGAACCCTAACTCTTGAATCCAAAATCTTGAACCATTAATCTTAAATTCAAAACCCTAAACCCAAAACCTTGAATATTAAACCTTAACTCTTGAACCCTAAACCTCAAACATTGAACCCTAAACCTCTTAATCTTAAACGCCATTAACACTTAAACCTAGAACCTGGAAAACTTAACTCTGAACTCCCCGAAAATGATAACTTCTGAACCCTGAACCTCGAACATTGAACCCTAATCTTCTTAACCTTGAACGCACTTAATTCGTAAACCTAGAAACCCAGAACCTTGAAAACGTAATTCTGATCTTCAAATCCTAAAATGATAATTTTGGACCTTTAACCTTGAATACTAAAACATAAACACTAAACTTAGGACCATTAACATAGAACCATAAACCTTGAACCCTTAACCATAAATCTTAAACCCTTATCCCATATCCCATAACTTTGAAACCTGAAATAAAAATGGAAAACCTTGAACCCCAAAATTGAAATCCTAATCAATAACCGAAAATGCTAGACCCTAAACTACTAACCCTTAACAATGAACTCTAAAATGTAAACCCTAAATCCAAAACCCTAAGTCCTCAACACTTAACCATAAACCCTAAATAATGAAACTCAGAGCCATTAACCTTGAAAACTAAACCTTTAAATTTTTTTGTCAACCCTAAACCCAAAACCTTGAATGTTGAACTCTACCCTTAACCTAGAACTCAAATCCCTTAAACCTAAATCCTTAACTGTGAAACCTGAACAATATAACTAAAACTATAGAACCTTAAGCATGACACGAAAACACTAAATACTTTTTCATGAACTTAGAGTCCAAAACCCAAACCCCTAAACCCTAATCCCCAATTCTTAACTTGGAACCCTAAAACCTTTACTCTAAACTTTTAATGCTAAACCAAGAACCTATAAACATTAGCTATGAACTGCTAACCCTTTACCTAAAAACTAAAACCCTTAACCTTGAACTTAAAAAATTTAGCCAAGAACCCAGAACCTTTAACCCTCAATTGTGAAGCTTGAACTCCAAACCCTTAACACTAAATCCTTAACCCTAATTCCTACACCATCAATCATGAACAAAGAACCAATAATCAGGAATCCTAAGCCCTAAATCTAGATAGTTGAGGTTGGATGGTTAATTTGGAACTCTTAACACTAACGCCTAAACTCTGAATCCAGACCATAGAAATAAGAACCTAGAAACATTAACCCTTAACCTTTAACCATAAACCCTTGACCCTAATGTGACAAAATGGACCATAATCCTTTAATGACCTCCATTAATGTTCATACTAAGTTTAATGGACCGGAGCCCTTGTGGGGCTACAGTACTCATCCGTGCATAGCAAAATGCAAATAAGTAATGAGACGAATATAAATAATCATGCAATATTTAATAATAATAGCGCACATACGATCCAAACTGGTCGGAACTCTTAAGTCGGCCTCATCTTGACCGGCTAAGATTCTAGGTCGGCCTCATCTTGGTAGATCGGCTCTAGGGAGAAACCATTAATGTATGAGGTGTCACTAGGAACCAGAATTACTTAAACCATAAACCTTGATTCCTAGACACTTAATCCTAAACCTTAAACCATGAACTTTAAATCCTAAATCATAAAACCTTGAACCCTTATTATACCTTGAACATTAACTTCTAAAACATGAACTCTAGACCATAAACCCTAAAATCTAAACTCTAAACTTTATACCCTAAACCGCAAATACTAAAACCTAAGCCATAAATCCTAAATACTAAACCCTGAATCTTAAAAACCGTACTCTTAATCGTTTACCATTAAACATGAATATATTCCTTGATCACTTAAATTATGACCATGAACCCTAAAACCATAAACCCTAATCACTAAGTCTTGTACCCTAAACCCTATATATTTAATCCTAAATACTATTCTATATTAACTTAAAACCTGGTCCCTGAACCTCAAACCTTAAACCTTTATTTGTGAACCAAAAACCTAAGACTCAAAACCATAAACCATAGACCTCAAAACCAAAAACTTGAACCCTGAGCCAAAAACCCTAAATTACAAAGCCTAAATAGTAAACCCTACCTAATAACCCCTCACTCAAAACGAAAAACCCAAATCCCAAAGCCTAACCCCAAACCCCAAACACTAAATCCTAAATCATTAACCATAAAACCTCAAACCCTGAACTAAGAACCCAAAACCTTAAATCAAATACCCTAATCCTAAATCATAAACCTTAATTATAACACTAAACCCTTAACCTAAAACCTCTCATCCTAACCCCTTAGACCTCACCCATTACACCTCACCCTATACCCAAAAACCAAAACTCTAAACCTCAATTGCCAGACCACCCTTAACCTAAATTGAGAACCCTAAAAATTAAACTTTAAATCTTAAATCCAAGTCCAAAACCCTTGACATTGAACCTTGAACCCGTAACTATGAACCCTTAACCCCTAACCATAAGCAATGAAACATGGAAACTACATTCGAAATCGTAAACCCAAGCCCAAAACCCTTGACATTGAACCTTGAACCCTTAACTATGAACCCTTAATCCCTAACCATAAACAATGAACCTTAATCCCCAAATCATAAACCCTTGAACTATAGAATTTCTGTACCTTAAACCCTAAACCACGAATCTCTCATCCTAATGCCTTAGACCTCACCCATTACACCTAACCCTATACCCAAAAAGCAAAACCCTAAACCTTAATTGCCAGACCACCCTTAACCTAAATTTAGAACCCTAAAAACTAAACTTTAAATGTTAAATCCAAGACCAAAACCCTTGACATTGAACATTGAACCCGTAACTATGAACCCTTAACCCCTAACCATAAACAATGAACCCTGGAAACTACATTCAAAATCGTAAACCCAAGCCCAAAACCCTTGACATTGAACCTTGAACCCTTAACTATGAACCCTTAACCCCTAACCATAAACAATGAACCTTAATCCCCAAATCATAAACCCTTGAACTATTGCATTTCTGTACCTTAAACCATAAACCACGAATCCAAGATCTTGAACCTTGAACCACGAACCTTGAAAACTAAACCTCTCATCCTAACCTCTCACCCTTCAACCCTCACTGCCTAATCACAAACCCCCCTTGCAATATCTAAAACATTTAACTTTAAACCCTAAACCGTTAACACAAAACTCTTTACCCCAAATCTTATAAACAAATGATGTACCTCAAACTTGAAGTCCTAAAGCATGAACTGTTAGCCCTTAACCTCAAACCCCAAATCCTGAAGTATGAAACCTAAACCTTAAATTCTAAATCATGTACTCTGAATCCTTGCAACCATGATCCCCTAAACCCTCAACACCTGACCCTAAACTCTAAACTGTAAAACCCAAACCCTAAATGAAGAACCCCTCAACTGAGCAATTAGGCATTGAATATAAACCACAAAACCTAAAGCATGAAACCTAAACCTTAAATTTTGAACCACAAAGCTTGAACCCCTGCAACCATGATACCCTATACGCTTAACAATTGACCCTAAACTCTTAACCCTAAATAAAGAACCCCTCTACCGAGCACATAGCATTAAATCTAAACCATAAAACCTAAAGCATGAAACCCGAACCTTAAATCTTGAATCACAAACCCTAAACCCTTGAAACCATGATCCTCCTAAACCCTTAACACTTGACCTTGAACTGTAAACCTTGAAAACCAAACCCTAAAATCTAAGCCCTAAACCTAGAACCCCTCAACCTAAACCCACACCCTTCAACCTAATCCTAATTCTAAAAACCTAAAACCCTGAACTTTTACTCTAAACTTGAATATTTAACACTAAACTCAAAACCCTTCACCTAAATTCAAAAACCCAAGCCCAAAACCCTTGACCTTAACTATGAACCCTTAATTCTTAACCCTAAACATTTAACTCTTATTGCTAAATCCTTAATCTTAGACTCTTAAGTTTAAACCCTAAACATCAACCTGAAACACCAAACCCTAAACCCAAAAGAATAAACCAAAAACCAAGGAATAAACACTTAACCCTGTACTCAAAGCCCTTAACCCTTTACCCTTAAACCTCATCCCAAACTCCGAAACCTCGTACCCATAGCTTATACGACTTAACCCTATAGAATGAACTTAAAACCCTAAACCATCGAATGCCTTAACCCTATACCAAGAACCTTGATCCCATAATACATAATTATGAAACCTAAACTATGAACTTTGAAGCCTAAATCATGAATCTTGAAACTAAAACCTAAACTATAAAACTTAAATCCTAAACCCTAAACTCTTAACTCATAACCATTTAACTAAAAACCCATGAATCTAGAACCCTAGAGCTTGAACACAAATCCCTTAATTTTGAGCCCTAAACTCTTGTCCTTGACCTTATAACCTAAGCCATAAACCTTTAACACCAAACTCTAATCCCAAAGCCCATACACATAAACCCTAAACCTTTGAACTTAAACCAAAATCCAAAACACTTATCCAAAAACCCCAAAATCTAAACCGTGAACCCTAAATGGTGAAACCTATACCCTGACTCAATTGCCTTGAACACTTAGTTTAGAATTCTGTAGGCCAAATCTTGAATGTTAAAACCTAAACCCCTATAGATTGAAACCCCTCAACATTTGAATTGAAAACCCCATAACCTAGAATGTAGATCCCTAAACCCTAGACACTGAAACATTTACTGTAAACCATAACCCCTCCCTCTAAATATCAAACCTTGAACCTTAACACTGAACCATAAAACCTCACCCACAATCCTTCAACAAGAACAACAAGCCTTGTAACCCATACACTTACCCCAAATTCTAAACCATAAATGATGAACCCTAAACCTTAAACCCTGAATTCAAAATCCAAAACAAAATCCCTGAACAAGAACAACAAGCCTTGTAACCCATACACTTACCCCAAATACTAAACCGCAAACCTTGAGTCGTAGACCTTAAACCCTGAATTCTATATCCAAAATTCTAAACCCTGAAACCTTAACCCTAAATACTAAACTTTGAACCCTTTAACTTAGACCCCAAATCCTTAACTATAAACATAAACCCTGAACACCAAGTATAAAATCTAGAATACTAAACCATAAACACGAACCCTATACCTTAAACCACGAACCCTTTACCTTGAAACTTTAATCCTTACTCCTTAACCAAAACAATAAATATAAAATAACCCTGAACCCTTGAACCCTAAACTCTGGGCTCTAAACGTTGAACCCTAAACCATAAACCTTAAACCATTAACCTTAAGCACTGAATCAAAAACCTTGATCCCTAAACTTAGAAGCCTAACTCTTCAATCCTAAATCTTGAACCATTAATCTTAAATTCAAAACGCTAAACCCAAAACCGTGAATACTAAACCTTAACTCTTGAACCCTAAACCTCAAACACTGAACCCTAAACCCCTTAATCTTAAACGCCCTTAACACCTAAACCTAGAAACCCAGAACCTTGATTACTTAACTCTGAACTCCCCTAAAATGACAACTCCTGAACCCTAAACCTCAAACATTGAACCCTAATCTCCTTAACCTTGAACGCACTTAATACCTAAACCTAGAAACCCAAAACTTGAAAGCTTAATTCTGAACTTCAAATCCTAAAATGATAACTTTGGACCTTGAACCTTGAATACTTAAACTTAAACACTAAACTTAAGACCATTAACATAGAACCATAAACCTTGAACCCTTAACCATAAATCTTAAACCCTTATCCCATATCCCATAACTTTGAAACCTGAAATAAAAATGGAAAACCTTGAACCCCAAAATTGAAATCCTAATCAATAACCGAAAATGCTAGACCCTAAACTACTAACCCTTAACAATGAACTCTAAAATGTAAACCCTAAATCCAAAACCCTAAGTCCTCAACACTTAACCATAAACCCTAAATAATGAAACTCAGAGCCATTAACCTTGAAAACTAAACCTTTAAATTTTTTTGTCAACCCTAAACCCAAAACCTTGAATGTTGAACTCTACCCTTAACCTAGAACTCAAATCCCTTAAACCTAAATCCTTAACTGTGAAACCTGAACAATATAACTAAAACTATAGAACCTTAAGCATGACACGAAAACACTAAATACTTTTTCATGAACTTAGAGTCCAAAACCCAAACCCCTAAACCCTAATCCCCAATTCTTAACTTGGAACCCTAAAACCTTTACTCTAAACTTTTAATGCTAAACCAAGAACCTATAAACATTAGCTATGAACTGCTAACCCTTTACCTAAAAACTAAAACCCTTAACCTTGAACTTAAAAAATTTAGCCAAGAACCCAGAACCTTTAACCCTCAATTGTGAAGCTTGAACTCCAAACCCTTAACACTAAATCCTTAACCCTAATTCCTACACCATCAATCATGAACAAAGAACCAATAATCAGGAATCCTAAGCCCTAAATCTAGATAGTTGAGGTTGGATGGTTAATTTGGAACTCTTAACACTAACGCCTAAACTCTGAATCCAGACCATAGAAATAAGAACCTAGAAACATTAACCCTTAACCTTTAACCATAAACCCTTGACCCTAATGTGACAAAATGGACCATAATCCTTTAATGACCTCCATTAATGTTCATACTAAGTTTAATGGACCGGAGCCCTTGTGGGGCTACAGTACTCATCCGTGCATAGCAAAATGCAAATAAGTAATGAGACGAATATAAATAATCATGCAATATTTAATAATAATAGCGCACATACGATCCAAACTGGTCGGAACTCTTAAGTCGGCCTCATCTTGACCGGCTAAGATTCTAGGTCGGCCTCATCTTGGTAGATCGGCTCTAGGGAGAAACCATTAATGTATGAGGTGTCACTAGGAACCAGAATTACTTAAACCATAAACCTTGATTCCTAGACACTTAATCCTAAACCTTAAACCATGAACTTTAAATCCTAAATCATAAAACCTTGAACCCTTATTATACCTTGAACATTAACTTCTAAAACATGAACTCTAGACCATAAACCCTAAAATCTAAACTCTAAACTTTATACCCTAAACCGCAAATACTAAAACCTAAGCCATAAATCCTAAATACTAAACCCTGAATCTTAAAAACCGTACTCTTAATCGTTTACCATTAAACATGAATATATTCCTTGATCACTTAAATTATGACCATGAACCCTAAAACCATAAACCCTAATCACTAAGTCTTGTACCCTAAACCCTATATATTTAATCCTAAATACTATTCTATATTAACTTAAAACCTGGTCCCTGAACCTCAAACCTTAAACCTTTATTTGTGAACCAAAAACCTAAGACTCAAAACCATAAACCATAGACCTCAAAACCAAAAACTTGAACCCTGAGCCAAAAACCCTAAATTACAAAGCCTAAATAGTAAACCCTACCTAATAACCCCTCACTCAAAACGAAAAACCCAAATCCCAAAGCCTAACCCCAAACCCCAAACACTAAATCCTAAATCATTAACCATAAAACCTCAAACCCTGAACTAAGAACCCAAAACCTTAAATCAAATACCCTAATCCTAAATCATAAACCTTAATTATAACACTAAACCCTTAACCTAAAACCTCTCATCCTAACCCCTTAGACCTCACCCATTACACCTCACCCTATACCCAAAAACCAAAACTCTAAACCTCAATTGCCAGACCACCCTTAACCTAAATTGAGAACCCTAAAAATTAAACTTTAAATCTTAAATCCAAGTCCAAAACCCTTGACATTGAACCTTGAACCCGTAACTATGAACCCTTAACCCCTAACCATAAGCAATGAAACATGGAAACTACATTCGAAATCGTAAACCCAAGCCCAAAACCCTTGACATTGAACCTTGAACCCTTAACTATGAACCCTTAATCCCTAACCATAAACAATGAACCTTAATCCCCAAATCATAAACCCTTGAACTATAGAATTTCTGTACCTTAAACCCTAAACCACGAATCTCTCATCCTAATGCCTTAGACCTCACCCATTACACCTAACCCTATACCCAAAAAGCAAAACCCTAAACCTTAATTGCCAGACCACCCTTAACCTAAATTTAGAACCCTAAAAACTAAACTTTAAATGTTAAATCCAAGACCAAAACCCTTGACATTGAACATTGAACCCGTAACTATGAACCCTTAACCCCTAACCATAAACAATGAACCCTGGAAACTACATTCAAAATCGTAAACCCAAGCCCAAAACCCTTGACATTGAACCTTGAACCCTTAACTATGAACCCTTAACCCCTAACCATAAACAATGAACCTTAATCCCCAAATCATAAACCCTTGAACTATAGAATTTCTGTACCTTAAATCCTAAACCATGAATCCAAAATCTTGAACCTGGAACCATGAACCTTGAAAACTGAACCTCTCATCCTAACCTCTCACCCTTCAACCCTCACTGCATAATCACAAATCCCAATCGCAATATCTCAAACATTGAACTTTAAATTCTAAACCGTTAACACAAAACTCTTAACCCCAAATCCTAAAAACAAATGATGTACCTCAAACTCGAAGTCCTAAAGCATGAACGCTTAGCCCTTAACCTCAAACCCCAAATCCTGAAGTATGAAACCTAAACCTTAAATTCTAAATCATGAACTCTGAATCCTTGAAACCATGATCCCCTAAACCCTTAACACTTGACCATAAACTCTAAACTTAAAAACGCAAACCCTAAATGAAGAACCCCTCAACTGAGCAATTAGCCATTAAATCTAAACCCCAAAACCTAAAGCATGAAACCTAAACCTTAAATTTTGAACAACAAACCTTGAACCCCTGCAACCATGATACTCTATACCCTTAACAATTGACCCTGAACTCTTCACCCTAAATAAAGAACCCCTCTACCGAGCACACAACATTAAATCTAAACCCTAAATCCTAAAGCATGAAACCCGGACCGTAAATCTTGAATTACAAACCCTGAACCCTCGAAACCATGATCCCTCTAAACCCTAAACACTTGACCTTGAACTCTAAACCTTGAAAACCAAACCCTAAAATCTAAGCCCTAAACCTAGAACCCCTCAACCAAAACCCACACCCTTCACCCTAATCCTAATTCCAAAAACCTAAAACTCGAAACTTTTAGCTCTAAATCATAAACCTTGAAACCTTAATCTTGAATATTTAACACTAAACTCAAAACCCTAATCCTAATTCTAAAAACCTAAAATCTGAAACTTTTGGCTCTAAATCATAAACCTTGAAACCTTAATCTTGAATATTTAACACTAAACTCAAAACCCTAATCCTAATTCCAAAAACCTAAAACCCTGAACTTTTGGCTGTAAATCATAAACCTTGAAACCTTAATCTTGAATATTTAACACTAAACTCAAAAGCCTTCACCTTCATCCCAAAACCCAAGCCCAAAACCATTGACCTTAACTATGAACCCTTAATTCTTAACCCTAAACCTTTAACTCTTAATGCTAAATCCTTAATCTTAGACTCTAAAATCTAAACCCTAAACACCAACCTGAAACACCAAACCCTAAACCCAAAATAATAAACAAAAAAGAAAGCAATAAACACTTCAGCCTGTACTCAAAACCCTTAACCCTTAAACCTCATCCCAAACTCCGAAACCTCGTACCCATTGCTTATACCACTTAACCCTATAGATTGAACTTAAAATCCTAAACCATCGAATGCCTTACCTAGAACCTTAATCCCATAATACTTAATTATGAAAGTTAAACTATGAACTTTGAAGCCTAAATCATGAATCTTGAAACTTTGAAGCCTAAATCATGAATCATGAACCTTAATCCCCA
Source organism: Nepenthes alata (assembly GCA_028571085.2). NCBI lineage: Eukaryota > Viridiplantae > Streptophyta > Magnoliopsida > Caryophyllales > Nepenthaceae > Nepenthes > Nepenthes alata. The sequence goes on from JAOVVI020008879.1 coordinate 11,375, forward strand.
AACCATGAACCTTGAAAACAAAACCTCTCACCCTTCAACCCTCACTGCCTGATCACAAACCCCAATTGCAATATCTCAAACATTGAACTTTAAACCCTAAACCATTAACACAAAACTCTTAACCCCAAATCCTAAGAACAAATGATGTACCTCAAACTCCAAGTCCTAAAGCATGAACGCTTAGCCCTTAACCTTAAATCCCAAATCCTGAAGAGTGAAACCTAAACCCTTAATTCTAAATCATCAACCCTGAATCCATGAAACCATGATCCCCTAAACCCTTAACACTTGACCCTAAACTCTAAACTTTAAAACCCAAACCCTAAATGAAGAACCCCTCAACTGAGCAATTAGCCATTGAATCTAAACCCCAAAACATAAAGCATGAAACCTAAACCTTAAATTTTGAACCGCAAACCTTGAATCCCTGAAACCATGATACCCCATACCCTTAACAATTGGCCCTGAACTCTAAACCCTAAATAAAGAACCCCTCTACTGAGCACTTAGCATTAAATCTAAACCCTAAAACCTAAAGCATGAAACCCGAACCTTAAATCTGGAATCAAAAACCCTAAACCCTTGAAACCATGATCCCCCTAAACCATTAACACTTGACCTTGAACTGTAAACCTTGAAACCCAAACCCTAAAATCTAAACCCTGAACCTAGAAACCCTCAACCTAAACCCACACCCTTCACCCTAATGCTAATTCCAAAAACCTATAACCCTGAACTTTGGGCTCTAAATCATAAACCTTGAAACCTTAATCTTGAATATTTAATACTAAACTCAAAACCCTTAACTTAATTTTAATTCCAAAAATCCTAAACCCTAAACTTGAGGCTCCAAATCCTAAACTTTGGAAACTTAACCCTGAATATTTAACACTAAACTCTAAATCTAAAACCTTAAATCCCAAAACCCCAGCCCAAAAACCATTGACTTTAACTATGAACCTTTAATTCTTAACCCTAAACCTTTAACTCTTAATGCTAAAATCTAAAAATCTAAACCCTAAACATCAACCTGAAACACCAAACCCTAAACCCAAAAGACTAAACCAAAAACCAAGCAATAGACTCTAAAATCTAAACCCTAAACATCAACCTGAAACACCAAACCTAAACCCAAAAGAACAAACCAAAAACCAAGCAATAAACACTTAACCCTGTACTCAAAACCCTTAACCCTTAAACCTCATCCCAAACTCCGAAACCTTGTACCCATAGCTTATACCACTTTACCCTATAGGATGAACTTAAAACCCTAAACCATCGAATGCCTTAACCGTATACCTAGAATCAATCCCATAATACTTTATTATGAAAGCTAAACTATGAACTTTGAAGCCTAAATCATGAATTTTGAAACTAAAACCTAAACTATAAAACTTAAATCCTAAACCCAAAACACTTAACTCATAAGCATTTAACTAAAAACCCATGAATCTAGAACCCTTGAGCTTGAACCCAAATCCCTTAATTTTGAGCCCTAAACTCTTATCCTTGACCTTATACCCTAAACCATAAACCTTTAACACCGAACTCTAATCCCAAAGCCCTTACATATAAACCCTAAACCATAGAACTTAAACCAAAATCCAAAATAGTTATCTAAAAATCCCAAACTCTAAACCATGAACCCTAAATGGTGAAACCTATACCCTGACTCATTTGCCCTGAACACTTAGTTAAGAATTCTGAAGGCCAAATCTTACATGTTGAAACCTGAACCCCTAAAGATTGAAACCCCTCAACCATTGAACTAAAAACCCTATAACCTAGAATGTAGATCCCTAAACCCTTGACATTGAAACATTTATTGAAAACCATAACCCCTCACTCTAAATATCGGATCTTGAACCTTAACACTGAACCATAAACCCTGACCCACAATCCCTCAACAAGAACAACAAGCCTTGTAACCCATACACTTCCCCCAAATACTAAATCACAAATCTTGAACCCTAAACCTCAAACCCTGAATTCTATAGCTAAAACACAATCGCTGAACAAGAACAACAAGCCTTGTAACCCATACACTTACTCCAAATACTAAACCACAAACCTTTAGCCCTAAAACTTAAACCCTGAAATCTAAATCCAAAATGCTAAACCCAAAAACCTTAACCCTAATACCAAACTTTGAAGCCTTTAACTTTGACCCTAAACCCTTAATTATAAACATAAACCCTGAACACCAAGTATAAAATCTTAAATCCTAAACCGTAAACCCGAACCCTATACCCTAAACCTTGAACCCTTAGCCTTGAAACTCGACTCCTTACTCCCTAACCCAAAACACTAAACATAAAATCACCCTGTACCCTTGAACCCTAAACTCTGGGCCTTAATCATTAAGCTGTAAACCATAAACCTTAAATCATTAACCTTAAGCACCGAAGCAAAAACCTTGATCCCTAAACTTAGAACCCTAACTCTTGAATCCAAAATCTCGAACCATTAATCTTAAATTCAAAACACTAAACCCAAAACGTTGAATACTAAACCTTAACTCTTGAACCCTTAACCTCAAACATTGAACCCAAAACCCCTT
>JAOVVI020008880.1:0-13934 GCA_028571085.2 Nepenthes alata
TAGCAGTGTTTACCTAATTAAAATAAAGTTCTAATATTTGTGCATTAAACTACTATAACTTTACTCTCAAGACAACTGTGTCTTGTGAAAATTAAACAAAAGAAAGCCGAGAACTTGTTGCATTAAAAATAAACAGAACTAGGCCACTAGTTTAGAGGACATCATTGAACTACTAAATTTGGAGAATAAAAGTGACATCATACCTAAGACTCCTGGAGAGCCGCCTAAACTGCCTACGCCCCTCCCACCTCTGTCAGCCTGGTCTTCCTTTGAATATATAAGGAGAGTTGGATTGTGGGCATGTCAAACTTCCTTAATCTCTCTCACTTGCCTTTATTTTGTTTACTTTTTATCTTGGCTGCTCCTGCCTTTTTTGGCTGCTTTCTTTTAGCTTCTCTAGTATCTTTGATTTGCTTTCCTTTTCTTGTGTATGAGGACTGACTGAGCTAGAAATCCTCTAGGCTACCGTGGAGGTCCAATCATCTTCTCTCTTTTGTCTCTAAATTCTTCCTTTGAACTTGCTGCTTTGGTAAAATATAATTAACAGCATATGAATATTTAGATTGAGCAAAGCATGAAATTGCGAGGGAATAGCAGTAAATAGATGGGGAATAAATGTGATTTTTAGTGTGAATTTGTTATCGTTAGAACATTTTCATGGAATTTAGGTTCTAGGATGGATGAAAATATCAGTACTAATCATAGTCGTATCATTATCAGATATATCAGATAATACATATTGGTATTGAATATATCGGAATGAAATTTTTTGTAGAAATATAAGTTGACAGGGTCGTATTGTCTGATATTTTAAATATTGACCAATATATTACCAATACGATAAAATATTACGATATTATCATAGTATCGAAAAATATTGGCATCGGGGAGCCCGATAGTGATACATACCGGTTGATATTATAATATTTGTTTCTATAAATCACATATCATCAGGCCATTTTAATGTATTTTTTGTTTTGATTCTGGATGCCCTCGGTACTGCTATGTTAAGCATGCTCGCCTGTAATGCATTTCTTGGGTTATGCATCTTGCTGTACAAAATAGTTAGTTGATAGAAATGCAAGGTACCTACACCCACTGGACATAGAATCATTGATTGTTGTTTGTATATATTCAAATTTTTGTTAGTTTCTTCTATTTCTCTTTCCTTCATCAGTATCTATATCTGATTATTTATACCTTTAGGGTTCTTTCTTCAAACAATTTTATGGGAAGCATACCAGAGACATTTAGCAATCTTAAGAACCTTACAGATTTGTAAGTTTTCTGATTGCATGTATACTCTTTCACTAAGTACTTGTATATTGATTAATATGAAATTTATTTACCGATTGCAGTAGGATAGATGGAAGTAGATTATCAGGAAAGATACCTGCTTTTATTGGAAATTGGACAAAAATTATCAAAGTGTGAGTAATATACCTTATTTCTTATGCCAGTTGTTTCCTTTACAAATCTTGACCAACAATGATAAGGAAAATTTTACTTATACCATCTCAAATGAGTATATATTCATTCCTTATAGGCATATGCAAGGCACTGATATGGAAGGGCCTATTCCCTCTACCATATCTCTATTGACGAATTTAACCGAATTGTGAGCACAAACTTTTCCATCTACTAGTTCTATTTGTTCAACTGTTGATTTTTATGTGCGGCTAAAAAACTAAAAACTTAGATAAAGAAATTTTGATTTCTGTAATGTGCCAGGACGATATCAGATCTCAATGGGGCAAGTATGGCTTTCCCTAATCTGCAGGATATGAAACAATTAAAAGTGCTGTGAGTTAATATGCCTATGACACCAAGGAGCAAAATTTTATTACATTAATGTCGGTCGATCTGCTTGTCACATATGCTTTTTTTTTTGGGTCCAGGGTACTTAGAAATTGCTTGCTTACTGGTACTATCCCAAAATACATTGGAGATATGACAAAATTGAATACTCTGTAAGCTTTGGTTTTCTTCCCCTATTTTTCATTCAATGCCCATGCAAAGGAAACTATTTATGATTTTCTTATATCATGTATTAACTCTAATTTTGACATGAAATACACTTAAAGAAAATAATTGGTACTTCAGATCAGTAGAAAAGTATCCATTGGTTTTAGGAGATTTTTCCTACTTTAGTCAATTTCAAATATCTAATTTTCATAGAATTTTAAAGATATATTTTAAGAATTTTTTTGATAGATTTTTAGTCTACTAATGATAGGAAAATAATATCTTTTTTGTCCTATGAAAGTAGAGAGATATCTTGTGTCCTATGAATCTCTTCAAAATTGAAAGTCTAACTCCAGATAATTTTTTGTTGTAGGGACTTAAGTTTCAACAGGTTAACTGGGAAAATTCCAGACACAATTAGAAATTTACAATCTTTGGTCTATATGTAAGTTGGTTTCTAATATTATGCTTAGTAGGGTTTTTTTTTGTTCAACTTTCCAACATAATGGACGGCTTTTTTAACCTTAAACAGCAGCTGATTTTAGTTGTATAGGTTTCTTACAAACAATTCACTAAGTGGATCAGTACCAAGTTGGCTGTTGACCAGCAAAGAGTATTTGTGAGTATCTTTTCTTTCTAAATCGAATGTACATTTTCTCCAAATTTTATCATTTGGGTAATAAAAAGATTGATTGAGTATGTTACACTCTTCCTCTCTCTTCTTTGCTGGCAGTGACGTGTCTTACAACAATTTTACTGAATCAATCATAGCTAGTTGCGAGCAGTCAAACGTGTTAGATTTTTTCCTAAAATTGTACCTCTAGTTGTTCCATTTTCTCCAAGATTTTTCGGTTGAATCATGTTTTTTGTATATAACTGACAGGAACTTGATTTCTAGTTTTCCATTGACAACAAGCAACGCGTAAGTTCCTAGCACAACTCTTCCTCCTTAATACTATGCTTAATGAGATAGAAATCTTTATTGATTAAGATGAAACTCTACCGTGCAGAAATTCTTGGTGCTTGATGAAGGACCTCCCTTGCCCCACAAAGGCAAAATGTAAGTATGTAGTTCTTACTTACTGCCACAGATTATAATACATATGCGTGAAAATATCTCTGTCACTTTCTCGCTGTAAATCTATAGACCATTCTTTGTTTATCAATTGTGGTGGAAAAAGGATGAGCTACGATGGGAATGAGTATGAAGAAGATTTGAGCCCCTTCGGGCCATCATACTTTGCTTCTTACGGATCAACTGAATGGGCTTACAGTAGCACAGGAGCTTTTTTGCACACTGATAATGCTGATTTTATAGCATCAAACAAATTCAATCTTAATATAACAGGCCCCGAATATTATAAAACAGCTCGCCTTGCACCTTTGTCTCTCAAGTATTATGGCCTTTGCTTACGAAAAGGAAGCTACAGGGTGCAGTTGCACTTTGCAGAAATAATGTATTCGAATGACCTGAGCAGCGTTGGAAGGCGTATCTTTGACGTATCTATTCAGGTTAAGAAAGAAAATCTCTCCTATATTAGATTTTGTTCTGTGTTATTTATTGTTTAACAATTTAATGGGAAAACTCTTGATGGTTACTTGGTAAAAGGGGATAGTCTCTGCTCTAGAATAAACCCTAAGAAAGAATATAAATTCATGGAGTGCTAATTGCTAAGAAATAAGGAGAGTCTCTCGGGGCTAAAGTATTTGTGTTAAACACATATTGGATACTAACACTCCCCCAATATGTTTGAACATGTTTTGAATGCGTTTTGGACATATTTAAGATATGCTTTTGTTCAGAATTTTTGCATATTTTTTATATATTTTGATAATTACAAAGTTAAAAGCGATGAAATTAAAATATAAATGTTGCTTGATATATAAAAATTTTATAATATTAAGTTTTGTCTTAATTTATTAACTTATATTATTGTTATTATTTTCCTATAATAGCTTGTTAAATTTGATATTTTATAATTCATTTATAATGGTTTAATTATCAACTTTCTTATAAAATTGTTTTGGATAAAGAAATGAAAATATATATATATTTTTTTTTGCTAATTCAGTATAAAATGGAGTTATTTATCAATTACAAAAAAAGGCAAACTATTATTTTAGTTAGTATATCCTGTCCTAATTTTTATAAAAGCAGGGTGTTGATATATTCGTATAGTATTGATCTCTATGCTTCTTAGGCTAATCCGACTTTCTTGCAGGGAAATTTAATGCTGAAGGATTTTAATATCATGGAAGAAGCTGGTCAAGTTGGCAAGGGAATTACTAAGGATTTTACAAATATTATTGTCAATAGCAGCACATTGGAGATTTCCTTATACTGGGCAGGAAAAGGGACAACTCACGTTCCTAAAAGAGGTGTATATGGACCTCTGATATCTGCTATCACAGTAACCCCTAGTAAGTCTTTTTTATTTGAGTGTATAAATAAAAAAATCAGTTAATATGTATCCATATCGGGTCCCTTAATACTAATATTTTCAAATATTGTAATGATGTAACGATATATTTTCATATCGACAATATATCGGTTGATTTAGTCCATTAGCTTATGATTTTTTGAATTTTTTTTATATTGATAAATATTATCTAATATATCTGATACTTCTATTGTTACAACCAATACTGATGTCAATATATTCATTTATAAATATTTTTAAAATTAAAATTTCTGTTTAACTTATTTTTGTTCCCATTGCAGATTTCAACACTCATACAGGACTTTCTATTGGTGCTATTTTTGGAATTGTAATTGCTTCGTGTGTGATTCTGACATCCTTTTTGTTATTTCTCTGGATGAAAATCTACTTGGGAAGAAAAAGTAAGGGTGATGAAGGCAAGTAGATATTCTATGTTTTTTCTCTAGTAGTTAGTGATCAACATATTTTTACTTGGATATCATGAAATGAAATATTAGTTAATATATATCAGCTTTCTAATAGATAGATACTACTAAAACAGAGACATAGTAATATTGTGAGTAATAGTAGAATTAAAACAATAATTCAAGCACACATGGGACAATAAATTTATATGGTTTGCCACGTGCACAAGTTAAAATGATTTGACTCTAATCGAAAGAGTACAAGTGATGAAAATATCATAACCTCATTCTTCTCACCAAAAATTCTCGATTGTTTTGTAAAACCTAAACCCATAGAGGTGGCAATACCCTAATTGTTCTGGCATCAGCTTGTCTTACACACCTAATGTGTTTGATTGTGTGTTTACTCTCTTGTAGATTCCTCTTTATGTAGTTACAAACCCCACCTATATAGTCAATACAAATGTGTTACTTTGAGGAGTATAAATGGAATATTAAATATGATAAAAGGTGTAGTCTGTTGTCATAAATCCATCATCAATACTCCGTGATTTCCGTAGCACCATAATTGTGTTGCATTCTTCTCAAGATTGTCAATTTATCACACTTTTCTATAATCAAACTAGAAATAGACTTTCATTTGTTTGTTTATTAAATTCATTTTGGTAAATGACTTTTATTATTATGTCTTTAAATTATAGCATTTCAGGGGCTGGACACCGGTTATTTTACCTTGAGACAGATTAAAGCTGCAACAGATAATTTTAACCCCATAAATAAGATTGGTGAAGGCGGTTTTGGGCCTGTATATAAGGTAATTATGGATGACCTTTACAAAAGTAAGCACAACAATGTGTTTTATTCATGTGCATGGAATGAAATGTTGCCAATATTTAAAATATTGATATATATATATTACTATTGTTTCTCGATATCATGAAAAAATAATAATATATTATTATATCGGTGATATATCAGCTGATATTTCACTGTCAGGTTCTAATATATATATATTTGCTTAGGTTGTGTCCAATATAGATCCCAATATTTGTATTCATGGCATTTACAATATCTAATATGATATTCTCATTTTATTTCTTCAAGAATGATGATTTTTTTCCTACTATCAACTTCTCTTGATTTTAGGGCATACTAACGGATGGTAAGATGATTGCAGTCAAGCAGCTCTCGTCCAAATCAAAGCAAGGAAGCCGTGAATTCGTCAATGAAATAGGCTTGATCTCTGCATTACAACACCCAAATTTAGTAAAACTTCATGGGTGTTGTATTGAAGGAAAAGAATTGTTGTTAATATATGAATATATGGAAAACAATAGCCTTGCTCATGCTCTCTTTGGTAAGTGCCTCTCAACACTTATGCAATTGTAGCATAACAAGCAATGGAGAGTTACGGTTTTGGTTTTTTCTCTTATGAACCAATTAAATAACTATGATTTGATATATAATAAATTAACCGTCACCTTTTACAGAAAAAAAAATCGGTTTAATAATCAATAGGACAGTTAAATCCTTCTAATCAGTATTATATTCATATTTATATCCCTCTTTTCAGTAGAGGATGCGGCAATTTCTCTAGAATTTTTCAATCTAAGCAAAAGCCAACATGCCTTAATATTGTTGATCATTTTTTGATTCAAAGAATCGTCCTATCTCAATTGAAAAAGAAAATATGTTTTGAGGAAGAAATCGAGTTCACTTCCATACTACTCTTGTAATGCTTTTTCTTTTTACATTTTTACAAATATGATCACTTATAATTTTGTCCAATGCCTTTTTGTTCCTTTAATGGAACAAATTCATGGTTCCTTTGGGTTTAGAAATTTGATATATGATTCTATTTACCTATAGTTTTTTTTTCTTCTTCAATACGATTATATAATTCAAGAGATTTATATTCAGTTGTTGTTCCTCTTCTCCTTTGCTCTTTATTCTTTGTTCATTCATTTTAAATGTGCCTAATTTTGTAGGTCGTGAACTTAGTCGGTTACACTTGGATTGGCCTGCACGAAAGAGAATATGTTTGGGTATAGCAAGGGGCTTAGCTTATCTTCATGAAGAGTCAAGCCTCAAGATTGTTCATAGGGACATAAAGGCAACTAATGTTCTGCTTGATCAGGATCTGAATGCTAAAATATCAGACTTTGGTTTAGCAAAGCTTAATGAAGATGAAAACACTCATATCAGCACAAGAATAGCTGGAACAGTGTGAGTTTTTTTCCCACCCTTTTCCTGAATACTTTGTGAGTTTAGTATTTTACTTGCTTCATATGTATGTTCATTTTCTTCCCATCTTTCCGGTAACCACATAAGAATAAACATAAACACAGGACACAAACATTATATGACATGATTCCAACATGATGATGCATTAATTTTCAAAAAATAAGGTGACAACACGTTGAGGATATTATAACTAAAATGTGTAATTTATTTAAAGATATCAAGGATATTACTGACCAACAACACTATTATACTAAAAACTTATGGACAAAAATAACAAGTTTTGATATCTATATCGGTCGTGACTATATAGGTATCAAACAATATTTATCGATATCTAAAAAATTTTCAAAAATCTTGAACCAATAAGGGCATATTGGTGATATGTTGGCCAATAATCAGTTATATTGGTCAATATATTAAATATCAGCCTGTATAAATTAATATATCGCTGATACAGTAACTAATTATAATATTGTTATATTAGAAAATATCAGTGTCAAAGGCTTGATATCGATATATATAGGTCAATATTTACAATATCAATCGATATTTTTATATGTAAAAATGTGTTTTTCTTATTTCATCGTCTAAAAAAATTAAGAAAAATTTATATATAAGTGAACTAATATAAATAAATTACTTTATAACATATGTCATACAATGAAAAGAAAAGTACAAGGGGATTATATTTTTAGCTATATTTAAATTATCAAATAGATCTAATATCTCTTTTGTGACATTTTATTGACTTTTTGAAAATTAAAAAATAGCTCTATGCATTCAGAATGTGTCAGAGAGTACTAGATCGAGATAATAATAATAAAATATTTTAATAGGCATCAACGCACTAGCCCAAAAAAATTGTCAATGCTTCTTATCTAGATCCAACATATTTTCACCAACTAAAGTGATGAATGCATCAATCAATGGGCTACGCCAAAGAACAGGGTTGTATCCATCCCTTGAAAGCTTCACTAGAGAGTGATTTGGTATAATAAGGATATAGTATAGTATAAGATCCTCTCACATCATGGGTATAATAACAATAAGACGTTATTGTTAGGATCGGGGACATGGTTGAAAATATCGATATCAGTTGTGATTATACCAGTATCGGTATTAGATATATGAACAAAAAAATTTTTTAAATATCATCAGTTGATGATGTCGTATTGACCAACGTATCGGCTATATCTGATGACATATTAGCCAAATATTAGCTGTACCAATTGATGCGAAAATATATCGCGGTATTATTATGGTATTAGAAGATATTAACATCAAGAAGTTCTAATACTAATACATATTAGTCAATATTTTTATCAATTATTAGAAAATCATCAAAGAGGGAGTTAATACCTTATCGCCTATGGGAACATGGCTAACATATGTAGGCGTTGACACTTGTAAGGGATACTTATATGTATTGGACACCATTTAAACCTAAAAGCCCAAACTAATGGGTAATGGACCAGCACGCATTTATAAGACACTACAACATCTAAGAAACAATTTATTAACTCACACATGTTTGTAGCAATCTTCTCCTCACTTGTGAGTTCATCCACATTAAGCATTCCCCTTTGAATGCAAATCTTGTAGCATTTCATCCAACAAAAATCACTACATCCAATACTGCTACACTAGTGAAATTTGGGTATATAACCCTCATAAAAATAAGTTGGACACACGATTATAGAACTAGACATTGGGTGCACAACCCTCTTAAGAGAGGGACTCTAGTACCAACATGTCTTTGATATCAATTGCTAGGATTAGGAGAACTTTAATTGTGGGAATTTATATTTTGTGTGTGAATACATATGGATGGCAAGTATGCATATATGTATGGAATATATCCGCAAGTCAATAACAATAATCCACAATAATATAAAACTCTAATAAACAATATCAATAACGATAAACTCGACTTGGGTGTGACAATTTATACATACACAGGACCCAATGTAGCAACACCAGTATAGGATCTCATCGGATATAAATTCAGACATCATAACATAAGACCTACTGTCCATATATCACAAGGGAGATATCCAACACAATGACAATTCATCAATATAATATAACAACTCCAATATATCATATACATGGATCAAGGCCCTCAAACGGCAATAAACAACAACCATAATACACCGACAAGCTCTAATACATAATTAACATAAATATCTCTACTCATCGATGCTTTGTAGCCAGAGCAGACACGTAGAGTTCACTAGAAGGGAGAATAGTGGGAATGATTTCTTGCAATGCAATGGAACTCAAAGCCTGTTTTATAGGTTGTACTCGTACTCACCCCTGGCTACACGAAACTCGTCTAGCAAGTTCTCATTAAGTCTATGTAGACTTCCTCATTAAGTCTAAGTGATCGATTGAATTTATGAACGAGCTATAGATGGTCGAAGTCCTGTGAGCGTATCTAAGCTACAGTCTAAAGGGATAAAATATAAAAATGTGAACCTAAATCTCAGTAAGTATCATCATCATATAAAACCGCATATATAAATCAGAGGAAATGAGATGTCACACATAATCACATAAAACAAACCACAGGGTCCGTCAAAATCACTAAAAATTGAGGAGATGTCTTGTACTAAATCATTGTCCGTATTAAACAGTCCCTCCGGGATATAGATATAACAAGTAATGATTTGATCAAATCTTATAGACGATATCATATCATGCGATCTGAAGTCACATTACATAATCGCGATCGTCACCACATCCGCATAGGACACATACCATCGTCATAATCCAAATCTTATAATTTCATATGCTGGAATTAAGGAAATATTAAAACCAAAACATATAAACAAACGTTCTAGGTTTAACACATTTATTCATACGAGATATTCCTATGGTCCAATCCGTGGGCCAAATTATGTATTTCCAATCATAATCCACGCAAATACATGTAAAAATATAAAGTGTGTACGAAATCAGAGAATCAAATATTATTAGACCAACTTGAGGAAGAGTTATCATCGTTTAATAACCATGACTATATTGGTTACGTTTTAAGCCGGCAGCTCAAGGCCAAACTATATTTTAGGCTGGCAGCTCAAGGTTATCTACGTATTTTGTCTCACATAGATTCGAAACTTGGTCACTATGTTTTACCACTCACGATTTGGGTGCAACCTTAAGTTTAGTTATATATATTAAGACGTCCGAATATATTAATTTTCATTAATTTCTTACGATAGTTCTTATTTAAAATATACGGTAGGATAGGTCAACTATAATACGCCTTAACCTTTCTACCGGCAAAAGGGGGCCACATATCACATACATCCCCGTTAGGACTAAGCTTCCTGTCGGGAGCGGTACCATAAAATCTGATACCTCAGATCATAATCAAGCCCCGTGGGTCTCAAACTGCCATGGTCTCGTAGTGATTATACCCTAGCACCATGCATGTGGACTAGTGCAAGGTCTGATTCATGGTTCCATGACATATGGATACACAAATATACATATATATCGTTCTGGATTTTCATAAATCACAAAAACCATTTGAACTCACAAATACCAGTGTAAACTCACCGAACAACCAGTAAAACATATATGCATGTACACAATAGACGGGGTGTATAAAAATAATATGCATGTAAAAACAATATCCATAATATATACAAATATTATCAAACATAAAAATAGAAAAAGATTTGGCTTATGGATACTTATCTTAACCTTATACCGAGCAGATTAAAAAAAAGAATGCTTTGAGGTATGTGAATTGCGCATTTCTCTCTCTCTTCTTGTGCGACTTCTCTCTCTTGCCACAAGCCTCCACCATGCGTACTTCCTCCTCTTCTCACCCCCACCTCTGCTTCCTCCTCTTCTCACCCCCACCTCTGCTTCTTCTCTCTCTTCTCCTTTGACTCAGCTCCTCCAGCTTTTCTCTTCTTTCACCCACATGCCTCTCCTCTTCTCCTCCTCCTCCTCTTCCCTCGGCGCCACTACCTCCTCCTCCTTCGGCCGCACCACCTTCCCCCGATTAACACATCACCTAAATTTTGGCCGATTATCTCAAAATCGGTACATGTAAATATGGATTTAGCATCAACGAAGAGAAATAAAAAATTTACTTGCCTCAATTTCATGCATCTCCTCTAGCGACGATGATAGCAACAGCTCCCTCCTTCAACTCACAATTTCCATCCTCCACTCACAACACTATGCATATTAGAGGGTAAAACACAGAGAAGGTTTCATCGGCTTCCACTCCTAGCATTGACTCCTCTGGCGACGGCGTTCACTGTAGCTCCCCACACCGCCGTCCCTTTCTTTTTCCTTCTTTCTCGCTTTTTCTTTCTTTTCTTTCTTTCTCTGCTTATACTGGGCATCATCCTTTCCCTTTTATTTTTTTCTTTTTCTTTTTTTTTTCCTTCCCTTTTCCCTTTCTCTTTTTCTTTCTCCTATCTCTGGTCATGGGTTTTTGCCCATGGCTTTGCCCATTTTTTTTCAAAATTTTACAATATTTAATTAATTTTTATCACATTCAAGTTATCTAAAATAATAAATACATTAAAATTAAATTAAATAGGGATTCGGATATTACACTTATAGAGTTTACTTATATATGTTATGAATATTTTTTACCTAAAAGGCTAAGCTAATAGGTCTGGCCAACACACGATTATAAGGTACTAAAACTTCTCCTAAATCTTTCATGTGTGATGGTTAATTTATACTCACATATATTTTAAACAATTTCAAGGGTAATGTATCTCCAGCACAATCAAGGAGTTTCACATTAGGAGTATCATTTCAATATCCATGTGATATTATGATTGCTTAGTTAATGCTTGTGTAGAGTTGATCATTTTATTTGAGAGCTATTACACATATTCCCTTTATACACCATTTAGATGTGACATTCCCATATCAGTCTATTAGCAAAAAAAATTAGAAAAATAACTATTTTTTGCCTTTTTTTCCACACATTTTGATAGTCTAGTAGTATAATGGAGGCATAAGTATTATTTTCATTTCATTGTTATGCATTCTAACATCTTTTTTTTTACTTTTTCTTCACACTGAATTTACTCAGAGGATATATGGCTCCTGAGTATGCAATGAGAGGCTACTTGACGGACAAAGCAGATGTTTATAGCTTTGGAGTAGTTATAGTTGAGATTGTTAGTGGAAAAAGCAACACAAACTACAAGCCACATGGGGAGTTTGTCTATCTCCTTGATTGGGTAATAATCATCTACTTGAATTTCTTCCTCTTCTTAATGAAAAATTTTAACAATTTTAAATCATAGTTGAAAATATCAATATCACCTGCGGTTTTAATAAACATTTGATAAAAAAAATGTAAGTATAAAAAAATAAATTGAAGGTTTTGGGAGTTTTTGCATGATGTGGGTAAATATTTTAGGTTGAATAGAAGAATTGGTAGAATGAATTAGTGAATAGAATTAAAAAAATAAAATAATTAATAATGAAATTGATAATTTTTCCAAATAATAATTGCAATCAAAGCTTTGGCACTGTAGTCTAAATTTTAGAGACACGTATTTGACATACTAAAAACACTTCTCTAGTAAAACATATATTTGGCAATATAAAATATAGTAGTATCAGAGGATTACTATTTAGCTATTCTTTAAATATCTTCAGAGATATGGTATATCATGCATATATATATATATATATACTAATGGGCTCACGTATCAAAGTTGGGTTATAGCCGGTCACAGGCTAGGCCGCATGTCAAAAACCTATCTAAAATACTAGGCTAGGCTAGATCTAGGCAATGTTGAAATCATTCCCCATGTCGTCCTATCCCCAAAACGTATCAAATTAAGACCTTGGGACTTGGTGGAGAAGACGGTTTACTACTTGAGGAAGGCAGCCCATAGGAGATATATTGGGATTAGGTTTATATTGTGCTTATGCATATATTTATGTATAAATTAAGCTGGACAAGTTATTTTACTTTAATGCATGATCCAAAAATTAAATCGCATTTAATGTTAGGACCATTTTTGCCCATATGTAACAAATATCTTTAACCTTACTGGCTATTATAACTTAGCCCAAATGGAATAGACTAATCGGTCAATCCAATTTTAATCAGATCTATACATAAAATTTGATAGATTGATGGGCATTAAATCACCCGATAGTGATTAAAAATCATTGCCTAAACATTGCTGGTCGGTATAACTTCTTGAACTTTATGATTTTTAGTCTTCATTCTTATATTTCATACTATTGAATGCCAAACTTAAGATTCAACATTTACACATTATTTGACCACACGAAATAATGTTTTTCTTTACCATATGAAAAATGAAGGCCTACGTCCTACAAGAGCAAGGGAATCTTCTAGAGCTCGTGGATCCAATCCTCGATTCAAACTTTCCTGAGGATGAGGCACTAAGGCTATTGAACTTGGCTCTATTATGTGCCAACCCGTCTCCCACACTTAGGCCAATCATATCTTCGGTCGTGAGCATGATCGAAGGCCAAATTCAAGTTCAAGCACCGATCATTAACCAGATAGGAATGCAAGAGGACAATATACGGTCCAGATCATTTGAGAGGCTGTCTCAGAAAAGCAAATCTATTGGGTCGACCACCTCGAAGCATAGTCAAGTTCAAAAGAGCATATTGACAGATGGATCATTGATGAACTTGTCAACCTCGAATTATAGTAAGAACAAGGAGACTCAAGATGGCTCGCCCTCGAGCAAGCTATTTTCTGAGATTGAACTATTTGATGTTAATTTAGATTAATTAGAGAAAGAGTTCGGAGTTTGTATGCGTTCTGTTTTAGATATTATTCTACTAAATATTTAAGGTTATCATAGCAATAATAATGTATTATTACTTTTTATATATTTAT